>WKLE02003011.1:0-15977 GCA_014885115.2 Asterionellopsis glacialis
GGGGTCGAAAACGAGAAAAATTAAAAAAATAAAAAATTCTAGATGAAAGCACGGAAAATCTCTTCCGAAGGGGGTGTTTTCACCGAGGAGTGAAAAAACTCGATGAATAAACGTTCTACCCCCTTAACATCAGTTAAAAAACTTGTGGAATACAATTCATTAAAACTATGGATATCAGATAGACTGGAACCAATGAAAATAAGATAATGTTGATTTAATAGTAGACTGCTCATACACCAACAGATGCACAACCAAATGCATGGATATGGGGTGTATAAACAAACTATCAAATGTCTGTTGGGTTTTGCTCCAAACAAGAAGCCATGAAAAGAAGGAAGAGAAGGAACGATACATGTTCTGGAACACCTCCAAGCAAGAAAGTTCATCCTTTGCTCTAGTTTGAAATATATTGGATTATAATTTGTATTGTTAAAACTGACATGGGTGTTTGTTTTCATTTAATTCTTCTTCATCATTCATCTGTTAAACTTAGTTTTACAAGGGTTACTTCACAAATTGTTTTTTTGTGCATGGTTCTTGAGCTTGCCTATGTTGATTAATATTTGGATATGCATTTTTCAGGTTTCTGCAGAAGCAAGTCATTGATCCCAATATCCCCATTGTTATTTAGAACTAATGAGTGTGTATTGTAGTCAACCACCAATTAAATGGAACAGTGTCAGCATTTCTTTGCGCATTATAAATTTTTGGATCGGCCAGGTGTGCGAATCTTCTGAATCATTTGCGGCAAATTCCGGGGTATTTGAGGAAATTTTGCGCCGAAGAAAAACCAAGAATTATGGCAACAGGTTGTTAGAAACAGGTTCTGTGATGCGGCTTTCGGAGTTTTTCTGTTCCTCGAGGTCTGAATTCTGAAGTTCTGTCACAAGTAGCTAGAGGTCCTACTGACCTTGGTACAAGAGGTACCTGGTATAGTTTGTACAAATAAAAATAATGATCAGGTGTCTCAGTTCCACATTACAAGGTCCAGCAAGGTTCTTTGGAGCAAGAAGAGTTTGCACCTGGTTCGTGCTGAATATCAATTTACTGGGAAATACCACATAAACGGAAAATAAATAATATTTTGGATACCTGGCGCAGTACCAGTACCGTATAATAATTTCTTTTATGTTATTTTTTTCATAGTCACAGGCTTTTTGAGACAATCTTCTGATGTTCTTTCATGATTCATGATGATTATGTTGTTTGCTATGTACCGCTTGTGGTGAAAAGGCATGCCTGTCACATGCTTTTTGAGATTCCTCCAACATTTTCAATACAGTACTAGAGTGTACTTCTACGGTCCAGAATGAAAGAGTACTACATCTGTACAAGTACAGTCTATATAAAAAAGAATTGAATTAACCAATAATTACAATATAAAATATATTCATATGATTCCTTTTTACGGAGTAATTTAGAATTTTCATTATATATCATTAAAAAATGATAGTGAGCGACTATTTTTTTGAGATTTATCTCTCATTGTTAATTAGTCCAATTATGTAATGACTCATACCCTGTATCAAAGTGCAAAATAGGTCTAGAGTACAGTACATGATATCTATCAGATACATAAATGGAGGTGTAAAATTGTACATCGTACTTATTGATAGATATTCTAGATTTTCATGGTACAAACGTCAATAGTTGTTGTCCTCGACGAGGAAAGATTTATTGTTAGCAAACGGAACTTCAATAAAGAAGTTTAATCTGAATGAGAACAGCATAAAATCTAGGAACATTATTTTCTATACTCCAAGAGTAGCCATATTAAAATTATTTTAATTATTAGGCGAAGGTTCAATTATTAGGCCTCAAGGTTCAAGTTGTAACAATTACGTTTGGACCATACTAGCTTTTACGTAAATCACAAAAGAGAACGCTTATTTTTTTTCGACGGGCAGTCTCTGCGACTTTCACATATCTTTTTTCTTCTTCTTCCAGATTTCGAATTTGGAATTGGATCAAGGACTAGAAGAAAACGAGAATCCTGTTTGTTTTGAAGCCATTGAAACTTAGAACTAGACTATCTCTCAACTTTACCAGCCGAACAGAAGCACGGATAGATCACAACAGCATAAGCAGTGCAGTCCATTTAAAAAAGCAAAATATATCTGTTATCGTCCCACGTAAACGAAATTACTGTTTTCAAAGTTCCTAAATCGTCTCGGAAGATAGTCTATCTGCCCTGTTTCAAGAGTCAACATGTCAAGACCAAACCAATACTACGAGCAAGAGAATTGCAATGATGGAAAAATACTCTCTTACATGCCACCCCTTGACCTCATCTCTGCCTCCTCGACTTCGTGTAGCGACTCGGTGTCTTCGCTGGAAACCGATGATACGAGTCTTACCAAAGAAGGATTTTCGCCTTTTACACCCCCACGATCTATATTTAAGCTGTATTGGGAAAAAAGCGGTATGTCACCACAAGAAATCCTGCCACCAGCGTTTACGCTGGGTGAACCGGCTCTCCCTCTTCCTAAGATATCAACTGACAAAAGCTGCAAGCCCGAAGAGATTTTATCACAACAGGATAAAAATTCTCCCTCTCAAGCCCGTAGATCGATATTTGGAGCTAAAGCATGGTCCTCTGAACGACTGAATCAGGAAGTTCTCCCTCCATTACCATTCATGGATCAAATCCCGAAGACTTCTTCTACATCTTCGTTGTGCAGTCGCCACAGAGAAGCCATTCCGCTCACACCATGCTTGAAAACATCCCCAAGAAGGGAACGAACAAAGTCTTCGGATAGCGTCAAATTTTCGTCTCAAGTTGATATCAGAGTCTTTAGCCCCGAAGAGAAGCACGCTACTGAGGGGTGGAATAAATGGTTTGTTTAAAGATCTTCAAAATATGAAGGAATGAAGCGTTCTTTCGTTTCCTTTTGCTCACAGTAAACATACATGCTAAATCCGAACTCACTATGCTATTCTAGGATAATTCACAATAACACTAAGATCTGCTTTAAATCAACGTTTGTTTATACAGTCTATATTCTATTTTGGACATCAGTAAAATTTGCGCCCACCTCATCAGAGCTCATCGTTTTGGTGGACATCCAAAAAGTATCTTCATCCGAGGATTCAGAAGAAAAAACTTAATGAAAAAAATACTCTGAGCCAGTTACTACCGCTGTATTCTTTAAAAACAGAATTGCATTCTTCTCGCTGCTATCGCTATCTCTGAAGCCGTTATAGTTACGATAATGCATATCCAATTTAACACAAGATACAAGCACTTGGATAATACGAATATGGCCCCAATTATTGTGATGCATTATTTTTGCCCACAACCTGTAATACATACCAAAAAGTCTTTCTTACTGTTATTTTCAAATAATCTTGCGTGCTAGCAATTTTCAACCCAAATCAGCATGTAAGTGCCCGTTTATTCTTGAAATTCACCATGACATGCCAACTCACTTTTTGTAAAATTTGAATGGCACGACGTTGATTCCCTCCCCATTAAAAGGTTATCAAAACATTGTGTAGACTACAGTAATGCACAGCTTTGAAAACTGAACTTCTTGTTTCAATGTCAAGGGAATAAGTCTACATGGTGCTACATACCTTACGCGTAATCACTTGAGAATAATCAGTTACCATATTTGTTTTTTCACAAATTTCTTCATCTGTTGAATCTTCCTTTTCTAAAATAGCATTTGAAGAAAACAGAAAGGGAGAGACGGACATAATTACATATAGGTGTATAACCCATTAAGGTTAGTAGGACCTACAGAGTTTGTTGTTACAGAACTCGTAGACTAGTCCTAGTCTCATACCAGGTAAATTGCAAAAGCGAATCAGACCTTCTCGTTTGGGCCTACACATTTTCTGAGAAGTTCGGGTTTCGATCTTGACCTTTGATAAAATTCAATCGTAAATCTGCAGAAAATCTTTCTCGACCCATACTTCTCGAAACGGTTCGCAACTAAAGTAAAAGTAGGTAATACAACTAAAACATTTGAAGTCAAGAGAAAAGATGAAGAACTATGTGTTGCCCAGTGGTGCTCAGATACCCTGTTTGGGGTTGGGTACATGGAAGTCAGATCCAGATGTGGTAGGTAATGCCGTAAAAAGTGCGATTGTTGATGGTGGGTACCGCCACATCGATTGTGCTGCCATTTACGGCAACGAAGGTGAAATTGGCAAAGCACTTCAAGATGTTTTGAAAGATGACAGTAACAGAGTGAAGCGAGAGTATTTGTTCATTACAAGTAAACTCTTTAATAATATGCATGCACCTGAAGATGTCCCGCAAGCCTTACAAAAGACACTCGCGGACTTGCAACTTGATTATCTCGATTTGTATTTGATTCACTGGCCCGTGGTTATTTCAAGAGATAGTGCTGGCCTTTCAGGCACTAGGTTGTCTTTGGACGAGATGCCTCTTATTGATACCTGGAGAGCTATGGAAGAGTGTGTCGATAAAGGATTAGTCAAGGATATCGGAGTATCTAACTTCAGTAAGAAAAAGATGCAAGATTTGATTGCCCAAGGCTTGAAACACAAGATTGCTGTAAACCAGGTGGAACTACATCCCTACCTTCAAATGAAAGAACTGCTTGATTACTGCAAAGGAGAAAATATTCATCTCTCCGGATATTGTCCATTGGGATCGAAAGACCGCCCTGCTGTCTTTAAAAGAGAAGGCGAAAAGGCTATATTGGATGACCCTGTCATTGCTGATATTGCCAATCAACACGGAGGTTCAACAACACCTGCTCAAGTCTTACTGGCTTGGGGAATTCAACGAGGTACATCTGTGCTTCCTAAGAGTACGTCACCATCACGTCAAAAGGAAAACATTGAAGCTACCACTTTGAAGCTTACAAACGAAAACATGGAAAAAATTGCATCACTTGATACGCATTCTCGTTATATTGATGGTAGCGTATGGTGTGAAGAGGGTAGTCCCTATACGCTAGAAAATTTGTGGGATGAATAAATATGATGTTCGTTGGTTTAAGGTACTACAGCTCGGCTACTTTAAGAAAGGCCACTTGGACAGGTTTAGCTCGAATGAGGCAGATCGATCATTAGAAAGTCAAGTATACAATCTCTAGACGCCGCATTGATACTTTGTGTGTTTTACATCAACAAGCCATTTGTGTTCTACATTCTTTGGGAAACGATTAAAAAATTAAACTAGATTACTTTTCAATAAACAAGCATACGATTATGCAAGAGCATGTACATCTTTGTTTGCTCAAGCTATACCACAAAACTTCCTGATCCAACCCTTCCTAGGTCTCTAAGAAACAGCTAGTTGCACTAGTAACAAAAGTTATCTTATGATCGATCAATGGATGACTTTCAATTCTCGAAAATATGACAGAATTGTCTATTGTCGTATTACAAGGATAACATGATGGGAGGTAGCTATTCGTTGCTGCGCTCTTTTTCATAGAGATTGACTCCACAGTCAATAATTTTCTGGCGCATTTCTGACTGGTAGCGCTCGCGACTGCTATTTTCATTACTTTCCTCGTTTTGCACCAGAACATAAAGATCAATGGTAGCATGGAATTCCTGGACATATCTACAAAATACACCACTCTCTGCTGCCTCATTCAGCACTGCAAATTCGGACGAATCACCCATGTCGAGTTGGATCATCAAGTGCCCCCCTTCTTGCACTAGGCCAAATATAAGAGATGTTAAACTCCGTCCATAATTATATCCCCTATTATTGACGAGATCTGCGGGTGATTCATTGACTGAACCTTGTGATGAAAGTAATACTTTGTCGTCTATTTGAACAAGTGCAGTGTCTAAAAAGAAATGTACGCGACGGACTGGTCTTGGCGTTGTGCGCATAATACGACGTTCTAATCTTTCCAAGCCTTCTGTGTAGGAGCTACTTGGTTCAATTCCATAAACACAATACTCTTCGGGACCTAAATTCTGATTGAATTCTCCCATTCGATTTGTCAACCATGATCTAACGTCGTTCCGATGTCCTCGTTCGGGTTTGACACGCGACTCTGCTAAATCCCACATTGGATTTTCGATATCGGCAGATGCACATCTCGGCAATCCAGATTCAATAAAATGTTTCAGTGGTTCTTCTGCTTTATTGTAGCTTGCATACATAAACACATATTTGCACCGTTCTGGGTCAAGTCTATGTTCGTGAGTAAATTGGTCGCCAATGCGAGAAGCCTTGAAAGCTTCTTGTGTACTTCGTAATAGTCCCTTTACACTTTCCGTCGTGGTAATTGCCTGACATTCTTCTCTAAATCTCTGACGCCAATTTTTCACCTCTTGAGCGTTTTCTATTGTACGTTCTTCCGTGAAGAGACCATGGTCTGATAGGCGACGTCTATCCTCTTCTTCTTGTGGAAGGCGTCGCTGTCGCTGTCTCAGTCTCCCCATGTTATATGTATCTTGCGCATTCCCTAAAGGTAGTGTTGTACACAAAATCAAGCATATTACTAAAAGTAGTCTTTGTTGCAAGTCCATGGTCATGGGAACAAAATTGGATCTTTGAAGCAAATTCAAAAGTTAAAGGATACCTCTCTTGCACCTATTGTGTGATGGTCGTGGTGTGTCAGTGACGGTTTTTATCTTTGCAATGGTACACTCTAGAGTCTTGCTTGTGTCTTCTCGACACACCAGTTTTCTTTGGTGTGACCAACAAAACATGAAAAAGGATAAAGTTGTGACTATTTCAACTTTTATGACCGCTGAAGAGCAGTGCTCCTACGTGGACTCAATTACCTGCGGTGCATTGGACCTATTTAACTCTCTTTCATTTGTGACCTCCCAAAAATCGTCGAATAACATCGCTCTCGATCGCGCATCTCTAGAGATTCATACAACGTCTGCATGTCATCCTCCTATGCCCTCACACTCAGTCAGTCAGTCAGTGTACCGTATTCTCATCCCCAGATCTCTCTGTCTCTACCGTTCCTGATGATGTGCTCCCTCCAAATCTGCAAGACACACTACACAAGGATCGGCGTCTTGAGAAGAGATACAAGAGCCAAGGGCAACAACTACTAAGGACCTGATTGAAGGCCCTAACGACAAACAACTAACTATTGACAGTCAGAGTAGTCTCTTTAGTGCACACAAAAACAGCAATTAGCGACGTGAAATTACGAATCTAATATTGCATTATAGCAGACATCACATCCTCAAGTTCACACAATTACAGAAAAACAAACTACCAAGAACAATGCTTTCAAGTATATCCTCATTATCCTCATCTAGTAGAATTCCATCTATTCTGCTTCGGCATCGATCTATTGTAGCATCTGTAACATCAGCAACAACAACATCGTCGTCGACGACGACGACTAGTAATACTTTATCCTCCTTGTCTTCCTACAAGTACTTTTCCACGTCGTCCACAACAAGAGAACCAACAAAAAATGAGAACGAAACCTCTAATTCTACAAATAAAAAGAAGGTATCGTTGTACATGTGGGGTACCAATACGAATGGTTCCATTCCAGGAATGGAACCAAAGGCTGTCATGGATGTCCCTACTAAAATTGATCTCTCTACATTTTCGGAGGATAATTCCGTAAAACAAGTTGTCTGTGGTCCAGAGGGGACAGCCATTTTATTGGAAAATGGATATTGTTATGTCAGTGGTACCAATAATGAAGGACAATTAGGTGTAGGACACACACAACCTGTACCAGAACCAACCTTATTGCAATGGAACACTGCTACTGAGGATGACAAATCGCCATTATTAGTCGAATCAATTGATATTGGTAAAAAATGTTCTGCCTTGATTGATTTAATCGATGGTGAATTATATACCTTTGGCAGTGATGGATCGATAGGGTCAGGAATGGGATTCTTGGGACATGGTAATGGACGATCCTATACCACACCCACATTAGTGTCAAGTTTAGGCGAAGATGGTGTGTATCCCGAACAAGTGGTGGTTGGTAATTCACATATGACAGTCTTGACCAAAGACGACCATGAAGTCTTAACGACGGGAGCTGGATCGTATGGACGATTAGGGAACATTGATACTCACATGGATCAATTGTATTTTGAACCTGTGGAAATTTTTGGAACACATGAAATATCTACCTTGGCTGGAGGACATTCCTTTACCTTGGCCTTGAATGCCACGACTGGACAATTACATGCATGGGGACGGAATGATAAAGGACAATTAGGTACCGGATTAGGATTAGCTGTAGATATGTATGCCATGGAAGCCATGCCTGTCCCCCTGGAAGCAGATGAATTAGTGGGACGGCGTGTTAGTAAAGTAGCTGCTGGACATTCACATGCTGCATGTGTCACAGAAGGTGGTGAATTATTATTTTGGGGCAGTGGTATTTATTTAGAACCCTACCGTGTCACAACCTTATTACATACAAAAATTGTAGATGTCGCATGTGGACAAGACTATACTCTTGCCTTGGATCAAGAGGGGAAGCTTTATACCTTTGGAAAGGGAAAGACAGGTGTATTAGGACAAGCCAGTGTGAAATCTTTAAATCAACCAGCCTTGGTAGAAGCCCTAGCAGATAAAAAAATTCTATCGATCAATGCAGGATATGCACATGCCGCGTGTCTAGTCGAGGAAGAAGACGAATAACTAAATGCATATATTGTACTACCATGATATATGAGGATGATGGCTCTAGAGTAAAGGGTGGCATCACAGATTTTTGTTCTGAGAGATACAAAATCGCCAAGGAAAAAGTGATGGTGGGAGGGAGGAAACAAGAATAGGTAGTGAGTAGGACTTGGGAAAAGTAAGTACGTTTATAATTGGTCGTCTACTCAAGATACTGATAGATACATCAATAATTTAAATATACAACAACAACAACAACATTATTATTTTTGAAATCAGGCCAAATCAATTACAACACAATATCATGCACTAACGTTCTTGCAGCTTCTTTAGACAGTATGAGAGCACTGTAACTCTAAGACCTAGAGGACCTACGTACCTGTAAGCATGAAATGGATATCGGTACAAGATGCGGTCTGTATGTTGTACGTACTGTATCGTAGAGTTCGGTGCATGTTGGGTTCGCGTATGCATATCCGGGTGTCTCAAAATGAGAACCCTAAAATACTCGCAGTAATGTTTGTCACAACGTACATTCTCGTGTACCGGAAGACTTCCAAAGTAGTTGATTTGTCGAGCAATCACCTTTCAAACGGGACCTCATCACTACGATTGACTTTGACACCAGTCAATAATATACCTACTATTGTAGTAACAGCCACAAGTCATTTTTCGAACAATCAATAGAACAACAACAACAAAAACAACAATAAAATCAAATTTGAACATTAAAACCAACAATGGGCGGATCAACTTCGAGATTTGCCGAAACTGATTGGGATCAGGCGGATGGATTACTCAAGGAAGCTTCGGAAACACTGGACGGGGCGGACCCACTCAAACGCCATCAAATTTTAACGATTACAAAGCATTCCTTACTGAATCAACGAGACTTTGTCATCAAGGGTGATAAGGATGAACTTCTGTACACAACAAAGGCAATTCAAGGAACCGTCAAAAGTTTTGAACTATTGGGAAAGGGCGGCGAAAAGCTTTTTCGTGTGAACACTGATTCGTCGCATAAAAATTGGGACTTTCTTTCTTATGGTAAACAATCATTTTACGGTCAACAACCTGACGACGAAGCGTCGAAAATTGCAGGTGAGAATCTATACCGAACAGTAAGAGTCCACATATCATGGGACAAATACCACGGAGAAGTCCTCAAGTATGTGCCCGACCCAACAGATCTTGCTGGAGTCGTTCAAGTTTCGAATCCTGTTTCAGGACCAGGAATTTTGAAGGTAGATCAAATTACGAGTGTCACACCGCAATACCAAAGCTATGTTCCCAAAGCAGCTCCCATCGACCTACCTCACCCACCACTTGTTGGCTTCTGGGTGTGGGAGAACACCGAAAATCTCCATCAAATGAAGATGCACCTGGCCAAGGGGTCAGATGTGGCGCTTCATGTGATGCTTGCAGCCTTAACCAATTTGGTCAGCATTGAAAGGAATGCGGACGATGGCTAAGAATGAACTACATGAGTTTTTTTATTTATGCGTTTCATATTTTACACAGTAAAGATCATGCTTCGTAAATGGTTGAATTGTGCATGTCCCCTAGAGAGACCCGAGTCTGTAGAGTATGTTTATGTTATCTTAAAACAATGTATAAAAATGTGCAAAATATTGATACTCGTTTACTAATTCTTTGAACTGCGCAAAAGCTTATCGTAAAAAGGCGTGCCAGGAAAAAACCTTCTTGATTCTTGACCACATTCCATGCTTTGTCAGATATGCTTTGTGAGCTGCCAAAACGAAAGACGATGAGCTATGTTCAAACACAAAGTAAAGGGGAAAAAATGTTTTCTATGAATGTTTCTATCTACTTTTTTTTATTTTTTTTTTAAAAAAAAGGCTAGAAATGAAATGAACACAATCAGACATATAGAAAAACTATTGGTTTTGTGCCTTCTATCTCTTTTGGTAAAGCACAGTAAAATGAAATGCACACTTTGATTATGACAGCCTGGAAAGAATAATTTCTGCATTTTCCCCGCATTCCGAGGCAAATGCATGTTTGGCTACCGCTAGTAATGGTTCCGTTTGAGAACGTGGTAACTCGGGGAGGTTGGCATCTTTATATTCTGTCATCATTCTCAATGCTCGGCATCCCTCTTTTTGTACACTAACTTCTTCTGGATGTGCCGCCAAAGCATTTAATATTGCCGTAATACCACTAACACTTGCTACAATGGTTGCTCGGTCAGCACCTCCCGACCATACAATTTCAGATATTGCCGAACAAGCTTCTTCTTGTACCACCGCATCACCAACATGCGCTTGCATGGCACCAACAATTGCAGCAATGGCACCAAGTGCCACAAATGAAACTTCTCGTTTGCCATCAGCACTTGCTAAATTCTTCAGTGCGCTGCAAGCTTTCTCTTGTACAATAGGTTCGTTAGGGTGAGCCTTCATGGCATTTACAACCGCAGCTACAGCTCCTAACGCTATCCGAAGCTTTTCGCTATCATTTCCTACTTTTGCCATTTTGGCAACCGCCATAGACCCAAGCATTTGCACACCTGCATCTTCTTCATAGGCCCACATACAGGTCACTACCTCACTTACAGTAGCACCATCCTTTTGCACCAACATGATGGCATCATGGTGTTCATCCTTCACTACCCCTCCTGGACTATCCTCGTCCTCACCACCATCCTCGGCATCCTCATCCTCCTCATCATCATCTTCATCGTTCTCGTTTCCATCCTCATTTTGTAATGAAAAGACACGTTTTAATTCTGGCTTATCCATCAAATCTGTTTGTTTCAAAGCTTCAGGATACGCATCAAACAATGATTTCACACCACCACCAATAAATTGTTTGCCCGTATCAACCGCCAAGGTAAGGGGGTATTTCTCTTCTCGATTGGGAATACCAGCACCTTCTGGGAACTTATACAATAATTCATCCACGACATACTTGGTATAAAAGGGTGGGAATTCCTTTTGATCACCAGGAGCAGGTGGAGTTGACATGGCAGCATAATGCAATGGGAGATTACCTGCATGATCACGTTCAGTCAATTCTTCCGCATTTGTTTCTACAATGTACCGTAGCAAGTCCGGTGGAGTATCTACCTGAACCGCACGGTGCACAATTCTCCATTCACCAGCACCACCATTACCAACCGACTCTTCGGGTCTCAACAAGAGTTCAATAATCTTCCATGTATTCCCAGCTGACATTTTATATTTCCGACGATGTTGAACCACCTCTGGACGACTATTATCACCCGCAAAGAACTTTTCAGATATATCAAATTGACGAGTAAATCTACGATACAATAACGCAAGAGGTTTGTCTCCATCCGAGGAGTTACCAACAGATACCATTCCAGGATTTGCTTCTAAAAGAATAGGAATTATGATAAATCAACAAGTTTATTTCATAGAGGAGTGCAAAAAAGAAAAACAGAAACAAAACGAATTTGAGTCAGACTGAAAGAAAACCAAAAAAAGAACTGCCCATCTTGGGAAACATCCTCCAAAACATAACGCACCTTGAATGACACCAATGTAACTAACAGTTGGTCCAGGATTACCAGAATCATCTGGAATCTGTTCAATTGCCCTATACAGCGCAGTGCAGGCACCTGCTTCATCCTGTTCATCATAAATGAGATCATTTCGTGACAAGTATTCCGTAGACGACTCATAATCAGATGCAATCAGTAATCGTAAAATTTCAGCACGTCGCTCCCACAAGTGTCCAATAAAGTCATCACTCTGTTCCAAGGGTGCAATAGCGTAATGTAGGGGTATATGTCCCCGATTATCCTTGCACGATAATGCATCAGGATGAATCTTAATGAGAGATCGGATTCCATGAATGGCAGAATGAGATTCCTCCGTATCAAGGTCAATTAATCTACATGCCAAATGAAGAGGAGTCGAACTGGTTTCAGGATCTACATAAAACACGGTACCCTTATCCTTGGCACACATTTGAATGACTTGTGGCCAAATGGATGTGACATCAATTGTCTTGGGATTTTCAACTGCATCATCCAAAATATAGTACAATGTACTCTTCGTGGCAGGACGAGGTGACTTTACTGGACTTGGTGATTTGTACGCCCCATTCGACTTGGAGGATGGTGAACCAGCACTCCTTGGGCTCTTTTCAGGTGTACCAAATCCTCCAGCTTCCTCCGGCTTGCTTTGCTTACACCCCATTGTTAATGTTGTTGTTGTTTACTACACTTCTTAGACAGCTGCCGAATGATGAGATAAGCGTGGACTACTCTTCGTCTCTACCGAACGTCTGAGTTTCGGTTCCTCTTTTTTTTTTTCAAACTGCCCTTGTCGTCGTGCTAGTCACTTCCACTAGACTAGAGAGAGAGAGAGAGAGAGAGAGAGACAGATAGGTCGTCAATAAACTTATTGAGTCGAAAAATGCCACAAGCAGATAATCAAGAGAACTTGATGTGTTGGCCACGCACAGTACCAAAAAGGAGAGATCGAGCGAGTTTTGCCTCAAAGTAGAGACGTAGATTCAGTTGTATCGTGTAGAGAGCAAGAACCGTGTTGCAAAAGCAAGCACATGTACACAGGTAACACACTCGCAGTCTAGGACTCTAGAGACTTCTTCTGTGCTTGCGGTTATATTTTATTACTGTATTTCGCAATGATGCGTACAAAAATGCCACTTGCTAGTTCACTAGCTAGGACCATGCTAGGACCTACTGTTGTTTTCTAGTCCTACTACTGTGAATACGATGTGAAGTCCAACTCGTGTCCGTTGCGATCATTTATTAAGTAAACATACTTGTATAATTAATATATGAGGTATCAACAGGAATATCATCATTTCTTCCAACGCATGCTGCGCGTGACATTGTAATGTAAATTTTCCGTTTTCTCTACGGTACAATTTTTATGTGAAGAACAATATCTTCCAAAAACCGCACGCCTACATCTAGTAGATTCAACATAGAGGCACTCCACTTGATTAGACGAATGGTCAATTTTCTTCAACGTGACAAACATACTGAGTGTTCTGGTTCTAAATTCAATCTAGGTTTATGGTTTCTACAAACATATAATAAATACTGATTTTGAAATTATTTTGTCTAATCCCCCAGTTTTTTTAGAATGTATTTGAAGGGTTCCCGATAATGTAATACATACGGTAGGTCGTAAGTCGGTCATTTCTTGTCGCGTTCGTTCATTGGCGGGCTCATTTCTGGCTTCAAACTGTACTGACCCGATACCAGATCAGGTCTTTTTGGTACAAATGTAAACGTACAAAGATGGTACAGTTGACATTGACCATCCTCCGATGATCCCGACAACTGGTATTGACTTTAATGTTAATTATAAAACGCATATGTTATCTCCTTTAGAATAGTACGTTCATATATAGTAGTCTCCTGGGAGTTGTCTGAAAATCGAAATTTTTGTTTACAGGTACAGAAAAATACGAAATGAACCCAATGGAATCTCATTTGGGCCGTTATTACCCTGATGTAGGACACAGTATTAAATGCTCCAGACGACCTGATCTCGTGATTCAAACCTGGCGCCTGCCTGCTGCTTCTGATGGCCTCCTCCAGGTTCGTACTCATGGATACATCCTTATTTTAATATACCTGGTACCGTTTTTGACTTTTTTATATACCATCAAGAAGAACATATTATATATATGGAGTATCTACTGATATGTCAGACTACAGGTATCTCTGGCACACCAATTATGGAAAACAAGTTCGTACTTACGTATGGATACATCGTTATTAATATACCATATTTCACTTTTTTTATATAACATCACGAAGAACATATTATATATATGGAGTATCCACTGATGTGTCACACTACAGTTATCTCTGGAACACCAATTATGGAAAACAAGTTCGTACTGTAGCCGTGTAAAATAAAGACTGGAGAATAGTTTCCAAGGTATTGTACTGCACAACATTTGGGACTCTGTGAATTTCGGGAGCGATGCCACACATCGAACACATGTTATTTACCTGGTACATTCTGTGGCTGGATCTCCATCGACGAGCCAAGTTTACTTGTTCAAATCAATCTGCTGTTGTAAGGAAGGAGCAAGGAAAACGGCTCTCCCTTCTTACATTTGCCACAAGACAAGTATTGAAGTACATCCATAAAAAAAATCCAGACATGAACAGAGTTATTCATGTCGAGGAGATTTCGGAACATGAACGGAAATCAGTCAATACAGAAAATGAGCCATTGACTCATTCTCATCAAGCGAAACTAACTCCATGCACTGATGATAGTACGCATAGTGAGACGAATCTATCTAATGTTGCAGATGAAGATAATTGCTCAGAAAAGATTTCTACCATTGGGAGCTTTAGGATTGTAACAAAGAGCACAGAAAAGGGCATGGGCACTATATTTGAGGGAGGCGAGGGCACACCAAATTCAGACAATATCGGTTCGAATGATACGGATGAAGATAGTTTCTCAGAAATTCCCATGATAGGGAGCTTCATGATGTCCAAAGACAGCACAAAAATGGGTACGACCACTATTTTTGAAGAAGACCAAGGCACACCGAATGCAGACAATTCGAATCTTACAAGCACACGAGTGAATACACGTCCCGAACAAACACCTGATAATCTAGGGAATATCGAATGCGAGGGAAAAGCAACAACTGACAATGATGAGGAAAGTAGAACATCTCGTAATTATGAAGCTGTATCAAATATGGTAAGGGTGGGAGTCATTTCAGATCAAGCACGCGGCTATGAGCGTCGTTGTAAACAAAAAGTATCGAGTCATGGTGATGGAACAGATCCACCACCCGGTGATCAAGAAGATGTTTCCATTGCAGATAGAAATTCTTGCAACGACGAATTAGTAGATTCAGACAGGAATACCAATAGAAGACTATCTTTCGCTTTATCACGGCCAGGTGCCGTGAGAGTGGAAGGCATTGAACCTCATTTGAACACTGGTTGGGTATCTACGCATTTAGGTTGGATTTCACAATTCGTACTAAACACAGTGGACCGGCAATCAGACGTAGTACATGCTAGAGCATTATCTTCGTCTGAGCTTTATGCAGAGTTCAATAATTCTGATCATGTAGAATTCCAGACTGATGAAGCTCAAATTATTGGGAATGAAAGTGAGCTGCAGCAAAGGAAAAGACGCCACCATATGCAATGGGCTTGTCTAGTGCTTGTCCTTATGTTTTCGATTGTTGGGCTTACCCTAGGGTATGTGCTGAAGAATGATACCGCATCTACAAGTGAAGATACAAGAAGTATGACTCCATCGGCGGCACCTACCAGTATGTCCTCCGTCATTCCAACTATCACTGCTATTACCAATCGTGGTAAACTTCTCTGTGGAGTGGGATGGATGTTTGAATTAGAAGCAGATTTGGTGAGTTATGTTTGATTTTGACATTTCGGAGA
>WKLE02003011.1:16000-32114 GCA_014885115.2 Asterionellopsis glacialis
GGCACCAAGCAAGGTGATTTTTTGAGTGTAACCAAACGCATATGTATTCTTATCAAATTTTCACCCTTGCCTTTATATATCTATCTCGCTCAAGTGCCGGATACTGGCAGCGGCTTTGTTTGGTAATTCTGAAAGTGTAGAGATTCTAAATTTATCATGGCCAGAGAGATGGGAAGCTTTACATAATGGGACTGTCGATGTAGTAAATCTTCTCTCGACGATCACCATGGACCGCGATGTTCATCAGGTATGTCCACTTACATTTTTCACATTGTAATTACGCCTCTCTTACTAAATTGCCTTTTCCCCATGTTTGGTATGATATAATATTTTTATGATATTTAGAAAGTTACACAGGTAGGATACTCTTTTTCAGACCCTGTTCTTTACGAAGGTATTGCATTTGGTGGCATACCACCCTATGGAGAATGCGCGGCCAATATCAATGCCATGTTCGATGAATGCATTGGTGTTCGACTCTGTGTTAGCGAGGGAAGTTCTACGTATGATTTTGTGTCTGATATATTTCCAGATTTTAACATTCGACAAGTCCCATTTGAGGAGTTGTATAAGGGTCTCTCCGATGGTAGGTGCAATGCAATTGTAGAGGGAATCATTGATGTTTCCGAAACTATGGTTCGTGAAAAAGGTTATACTGGGCCATATGAGGTTGGAAAGCGGCCAATCGGTAAAAACCCCTTGTCATTGGTAATGTGTGATACTGATCAACAATGGGTCGACTTTGTGAATTTTGTTTTGCGCGCCTTGTTGACTGCTGAGCAACAGGGCATTACCAATGTCACAGCAAAAAAATTCTACACTACAACCTTATTTGGACAGCAGTTTGAAAATATGTTTATTGATGCTATTGGTACCTATGGAAATTATGGACAAATCTATGCAAAACATTTAGAGCGTTTCTTTCCACGAAGTGGTTTAAATTCTATCAATACTGGAAATACTGGTCTCATATATTCATACCCATTTGGCGCGATCGAAATTGAAGCAAGTGACCCTGAGGAAGGATCAATGCTTCATACTATACGAGAACGTGGTGTTCTTAGATGTGGAATTCCCCAACGTATTTTGTCTACGCGTGATATAGTTCTCCAAAAGTTGGACAATACAACAACAATTAGTATGGGCGATCAGAACTGGAAAGGTATGGATGCCGATTATTGCTATGCTTTGGCAGCAAGCCTGTTTGACGGTGATGACATAAACAACAACACTGTTGTTGAATTTGTCCCCTTTGCAAGGAAAGAAAACCCTTTTGTCCTTCTTCATCATGACAAAGTTGATGTGCTTGTAGGTATTCCTGTTGATGCAGAATCAGATGTCTTGGAACCAAAAACTGGAAAAGGATATACATTTTCTGTACCATATTTGTACATTACCAAATATGCCACACCCACTACAACGTAAGTACTATATATACAGTAAAAAGGGGAAGCTTGAGACGTATTTTTTTTTAATTGATGATTGTACGTGACTTTCCTTTGTATCCCTCATATGTTGTATCGTCTATTCGCCTTTTTTGCTTGATTAATTTTGTTATAGATATGACGAAGCAATATCATTGGTAACTCGTCAAGATGATGCTCAATGGTCCGCCTTTGTTTATTGGATTGTATCAGCTACATTCTTTGCAGATGAAAAGGAAATTACTAGTGCTGAATTTTCGTATGACTTTGGCACGCCCTTGGTAAATCTATTTGGTCCATCCTACCAAAAGATGCTTCGGCATGCTATTCGACGTGTTGGAAATTACAATGAAATTTATACAAGGAATATGAAATATGCTAGTTCTCCTCCTTCTTCGGTGGGTATCCGTACTCCTCGTCAGGGTAGAAATCTTGTCAATCGTTCCCCTCAAGGACCACAACAGCTACCCTTTTCATATAATTCCATATCCAAGTTTGAACGTCACACAAAAGAAGAAGCGCAACAGCGACAACAAGAACATACATATATGTCACGATCTATTGGTCACTTACGAAAAGAGTAGGTATATTGATTTGTATATTGGAACCACAGCGTACTGTAGCAATAGTATCATAACCAACGAATAGGAAAAAATAGTTTCGATTTTAAAAAAAGGGAGGATGTTCAAAGTGGTCTCACAAGACTAAATCTTTAATAATACTTTATTGTTTGTTTGAGCCTTTTCATGTATAAGTAATACATAGAGTGTCCCACATCATAAATGTAAATATCAGATGATCAGATGCAGATATTGAAAGCTCCATCCAGTCCACCTACCTACAACGAGTGAACAAATCATCATTACGATACATACCAAATCATACCACAACTTCTATCCTTCATACCATTCTACTCTACTCTACTTACTTTTTTTAAATAAAAAATTTACGAATAATGTTTGACCACCAGTGCCTCGAGTTTCGATTCACTTGCACCAACTAATTCATCTACCCTTTCACCATCTTTGTAAAACTGGAAGGTTGGCATAGCACTAATGCCAACCTCTTCAGCTACATCTTGTGCTTCATCTACATCAACCTTGACAAATTCTGCATTTGGATACTTTTCTGCCATGGCCTCAAATTTTGGACCAATCATTCGACAAGGTGGGCACCTATTTATTTATTATGGATTCGTGTTTTTGGAATAATTTAATATATATGTATAAAATCATAATTTTATGATAATATAGGAACAAGATAAAATGGAGCAATAAAATAATATTAGGCACCCATGAATATAGACAAGGAGAGAGATCAAGATGGCTTTGTCTTTCGTACATTTTCCACCAACATCAAAAGATCCCTCTTCCCCCTTTTTGGGGGGAGAGCACAATCAAACGAAATGAACAACCAATAAGAATCGAAGAGAACAAACACAAACTTACCAAGTAGCCGTAAAGTCAATCACGACAAGCTTTTCATTGGAAAGAGCCATGAGGCCTTCAAAATCTGCGGAATTTTTAATGTACCTAACCATGATCGATGTAATGGAGTTGTCTTTTTTTAAGTCTGTTGTTGAAATACAATTGCAATCGGAACAGTGTCGGCCGAAGTGACAGAGAGCCCGTAACAATATATACAAACACGACTGTAGAGTCTACCTGAGGCGGTTTCCAGACCTGCGCATCAAAAAATAATATCTCTTCGGATCTTTTGAGTTCGCTAGAGAGAGAGAGAGAATTATATTTTTTTAGATACACCGTACCAGGTACCCCCATGTATAGGCTACAGTAGTTTTGTCTTTACCTGGTAGAGTTTTATATACTAAAACACGTACGGGATTTCTTTTTGGACACACTCGGTTTAGAGCCTCTTTTGAGACCTATCCCCCGTATGTCAACCGGAAATGTGCAACCTTTTCTTCTTTTTGAAAAGCTGTTGACAAGCCAGGACCTTACCAGGTACTTTTCGGAATACAAGATCTTACTTGCGGTAAATTATTATATTTAATATATATTTTCTAGAATCGTCGAATCTCTGCCGAATCTCCTCGTCTTTCCCAGAGGCACACGATACGGCAATTACCTGTTAATGACCTAACAGTAGTTTATACGGTACGTAGGATTGTACCTTGTACCTGATTTCTGGCCATCGACCGCACTTAGAGGTCCTACTTGCTTTCGTCGCGCATCTTCTGTCGCTCCCCGGATTGTCTAACTACCTCCGAAACTACCATGCTGTGTGAGTGAGTTTGTGTGAAAAATACATAAAAAATAACAATCATGTCAAACAATGGATGGGACTTTTTGATGGTGCATATGTGGCAAGTATATAAAAAAGGTCACTATTTGTAGCAGTACCTTTAAAGTCACCTTTTTTTTACTCCAATACGATCAAAAGCTTGGTATGAGAAGAAAACCTGAAAAATTAAAGAGTCATGTGAGATTCACCAGCACATCAAGTCAAGGTTTTCTACCATTTTTGCAGTATACGATTCATCAGATTAATTTCCTGCATCACTACCTGTCATAATACCGTACATTCGTTTTTTGACGCATCATGATTGCGAAAAAATAACAAGGTGTTTTATTCATGAGTTTGCTGATACGTGTTCGAGTAGACAAGTATAAGATAACAATTGCAGTACTACTAAAATACGACTTTGCTATACACTATATTGTTGAACAAGGAGTCTGTGTAGGACCCCATCGGTTTCCCAGTCGAAAGATCCCACAGATACTATCGGATATTTTGGTTTATTCATCCCACAAATTTTCCATCGTATACGGACTGCCCTCTTCACACCAAAAGCTACCATCAACGTAACGTGCATGTGCATCAAGTGATGCAATTTTTTCCATGTTTTCACTCGTGAGATTCAAGTTGGCAGCTTCGATATTTTCCTTTTGACGTGTGGGTGATATACTCTTCGGTAGAACAGATGTACCTCGTTGCATTCCCCAAGCCAATAGGACTTGAGCAGGTGTGCCTCCGTGTTGCTTAGCAATCTCTGCAATAACAGGGTCATCCAATATAGCTTTTTCGTCTTCACATTTCAAACCAGCAGGACGATCTTTTGATCCCAATGGAGAATATCCCGAGAGATGAATGTTTTCTCCCTTGCAGTACTCTAGCAAATCTTTCATTTGGAGGTAGGGATGTAGCTCCACCTGATTCACCGCAATCTTGTGTTTCAAACCTTGGGCAATCAAGTCTTGTAACTTTTTCTTGCTAAAGTTAGACACTCCAATATTTTTGACTAATCCTTTATCAACACACTCTTCCATAGCTCTCCAGGTATCAATCAGAGGCATCTCTTCCAATGATAACTTCGAACCTGAAAGGCCAGCACTATCTATTGAAATAGCCACGGGCCAATGAATCAAATACGAATCAAGATAATCAAGTTGCAAATCGGCAAGTGTCTTTTCCAGTGCTGGCAATACATCTTCAGGTGCATGCATCGTATTCCAAAGTTTACTCGTAATGAACAAATCATCTCTCTCGATTCCGTTTTCGTCAGCTTTGAATATATCTTGCAAGGCTTGACCAATTTCAGCTTCGTTGCCGTAAATAGCAGCACAATCAATATGACGATATCCACAATCAAGAATTGCAGTCTTTACGGCATTTCCCACCACACCTGGATCTGACTTCCATGTACCCAATCCTACACCTTGCATAAGGCTGCCACTCTGCAATGCAAAACTCTTCATGTTTGCAGTGGTCACTACTTTTCTTGAAATATGTAATACTGTCGTGTGTTTCTTCTTTTTAGCACACAATGCTCTTTTGATTGTTTTCTCCCTGACTCCACCGATGGATGAGATCGGGGGACGGATGACGTAATAAATTGTTGAGAACCAAAAAAAATAAAGGTAGGTCCTATGTAGGTCACTTTTAGTACTAGAGACTAGCAAGGTATGACCTACCGGTACTGCGGTACTGGAAGGTACCCGGTACAGGTACCTGTACGAAGTAGGACTACGAATTGTCATCGCAAGATCTCTCTCTCTATAGAGGACCCTACTAACTATTAATACCGGTACTGAGAACTCTGGAGAACACCAGTTTCCAAAAGCCCTAAAAAAGACCCATTATTTTTTAAGGAACAAAAGAGAAACAAAATCTTACCATGTTACAACAACATTACAAAAGCACAAAGAAAAGCATGAAAAAGAGTCATTCAAAATATATTACATGGAGAGTAATCCAATAAACCACCAATACTTGTTGTCATGATTTTAGCCTTTTGAATGCTGGCAATAATGAATGTAGTTTTTGGAGAAGTTAGTTACTCGTGGAGGATGCAGTAAAAATTGGCTGAAAACATCATTTTTTATAATAATAGGATGTATTTAAATCAAGGAGATGTCAGTCATATTGTGTGTGTGTTTATGGAAGAAATCTTGAGTGTTTATAATTGATCAACCTTTTTTTCTAATGTTTTTATTGTTGTTTTGTAAGGATTGAAATATAAAGAATTCTACTGTGGCTTTTCCATTTTAAAACACACCAAGGACAGCAACCATATCTGATAGCTAAAACATATTTAAGACTCTCTCTACGTAGGGGTATAATTTCTACATACCGGGAAGGTAAAGACTGCTCTAAAAAAAAAAAAGTGGACCAACCAAAAATAGAACGTTGGGGAGTGTAGAGCTCGGCAGGAAAAGTTGAGCAAGCTAGCTGAAAGCAGTGAAATGAATACACAACATACTGTCTCAATAGCGTGTATGGTATCGGAGTACACGCTGCAGTTTAGATATTGTTCAATCCAAGAGAGATAAGTAGGGTTCTCACTACCATTTTCGTTTTTAGATTTCGAATGCCATTTATAAAAAATTTAACCGATATTGAAATAGTATTACCATAATATTTGCTCTATGGTTTATAGTACAAAGTGAGAAAACCTGTTGTTTTTCCGTTTTTGGGATTATGTGTTGTGACTTGTGTGATTCTCCCCTCCATCCAAAACATACAAATAACACGAAGAAATATCCTTTATATTCCAAGTAGAAAAAAATAGTACGTTGTCGAGTATGCGTAGGACTTGAACATTTTTAATCGACAGAAGAAACTATTGTTCTACGACATTATACGCATTGAAGAAAGATTAGATGAGTAGACTACTAACGATAGAGAGAGAGAATGCAAGAAGAACAAAGAGAACAGAGAAGAACTGAACATGATGATGATTATTCTATTTTTCATATTATGATACCACTTCCATATTATGATATCCCGACCTGTATTGTAATTATGATGCGTTCGTTGTCAAAACATCTATCCGGTTCAGAAGTTGAGATTTAAGAAGCCTCACATTTGCTCACGTTAAAAATTATAACCTGTAGTATAAATAATATCCAGTGCAAGATGAAAAGTAGAACGAGTTTGATGTTTCTGAACTCATTATGTGATACGGACACGTCAGTGATTGTTTCTTCACACTTCTGACGTGGCAATGAACATTTATGGCATACTCTAAATTTTAGTAACATGTGATAAAAATAATTAACACCATAATTGAAACCTTCTTAACAACTAATTGAAGTACAGGAGTGGGGTGGATCAATCTTGACTAATACAGTGAAAATCAGTAGGATCTTCTACAAGCAGCCGTTATTACTTTGTACGTACTAAACAACTGTAAATAGTAAGCATACTCGTTTGTGCTTTCATAGACACAAATTATTATCAGACAAGATATGAGCGTATGCAGAAATCTTCACAAGATGTAAAATGTCTCAGTCTTCTTTTTATCATACAAATACTGTACTAGAAAAGTGGGCATCTCTCTATCGATCATTCAGTACCAGGTGGTGTCTACGATAACAGGTTTTAGGGCCCAGGTCTAGATAGACAGAAAAGGGTGCAGATCATCAGAGAACAAGAGTACAGCCCATACATCTTCACGTCATACGGGTACGCATCAGCTTGTATTTGCGTGTGGTTATCAACGAACAATAGCGGCGTTACGTTCTAGTTGCATTGATCATCCGGTCATCCAAAAATCCATCTTGGTGAAATAACAGCCACAAGGACCCCGCTTATTTCTTACAGTCTTGCACACTCCATACACATCCAAACACTGCTGCCTATCTGTCTTTATAGAGAAAGGAAAAAGAATAAAAAAAAAAAGCAAACCCAGTCATATAATAATGATGTCCAAAAAAACATCGGCTTTGACTCGCTCATCGGAAGCCACGACTCAAAGCAAATCTGTCAGTGATGATCTTACCAAGAATTCTGAAATACAATTATCATCGTCGTCTGGCATGACAGGAACATCAACATCGTCTGATTCTACTTCTTCTGTGGTATTGCCACTGGCAGGATTAATGAACAAATGTCCCAACACGAGTCCATTTCAGGAAACTCATGTGTCATCATCATCATCACCATCAACAGCAGCAGCAGCAGCAGCAATGCTGCTGCCATCACCAGCATCACAACAACAAAAAGACGTATCCACGTCGACTGGCAAGGGCGATGCTTCACCAACACCTACTCCTCTTGCTCTCCTTTCAACCTGTCCTACAGCATCCAGTATCTCAAAAGATCCTCTTGCCTTCCTCTCGTCATCGTCATCACCACCACCATCATCTTATCCTACAACTTCTATCAGTACGGCCTCAAAAGATTCTTCCCTTCAAAATATTCTACAAAAGTTAATTAACCAACATGGTACAGATGCATTTGAAAATGTTTGTCATCAAATGGGTCTTTTCCAGAAAAATAATGCTCCAAAAGACAATACTGACAATGATAATAGTAATTATCAATGGGAATGTGCATCTACAAGCACAAGTGCAAGTACAGATGCATCATCCATGCTAATGATGGATGGTGATTGTGATGATTTAGGTAACGATACAAAGACTACTACTAGTAGTAGTGGCACGGCTACTAGTCATTTAGATATGGACTCATCTCTAGTGATACTTGATACATTCGCAACAACAACCAAAGCAGCAGCAACAACAACAACACGTAAATCAATTATACAAACACAATACAACAACAATACAACAACAAAACAAAAAGTACCACAAACTCAAAAAGAAGCCAAGGCCATGTTACGTCAAGGACGATCCTTATTAAAAAACAGTACAAAAGAAACATTAACCCAAATACAAATAGCACAAGGTGTCATGGAAGCATCCTTTGATCCTGAACTAACCATGAATGATCAAGGTTTCATTGTAACAGTAAATCATGCCGTAGAAGACTTATTTGGTTGGACCAAACATGAACTTATTGGACAATCTATCTTTCAAACTATATTGCAACAACATCAACAAAAACAACAGTGTTGTGATTCTTCTTCACCAACAGTAGCAGCAGCACATGAATTAATTACAAATCATTTAGGGAAACGCGTAGAAACTGTAGCAACATGTAAAAGTTGCAATTGCAATAACAACAACAGCAACAACAACCTCGAGACAGCAACATCATCAACACCATCAACAACATCAACATCATCAACAACAGTTCCAGTTGAATTAGGTATAACTGAAATATCAACACCCAAGGGTAAGATCTATTGTGTGTTTATGCACGACTTGACAAGACGTAAAAAAAGTGATGCAGAAAAGAAATTAAAAGATAAAATTGCACAGGGTATCATGGAAGCATCCTTTGATCCAGAATTAACCATGAAACTTGATGGGACAATTCAAACTGTAAATCATGCCACAGAAACATTATTTGGATATTCTAAAAATCAATTACTTGGACAACATATATGTACAATACTACCCGAAACTAACAACACTAACAAGTTCGGCAAGTTCGACAAATTTATTGCATCTCACTTGGGAACAAGAACAGAAGTTGTTGCAAAACATGTTTCAGGTAAAGAAATTCCAATTGAGTTGGGTTTGACAGAAATTCAATTAAGTACAGAACCTGGAGACAACGGGACCACCACCACCAACAACGAAGAAGACAAACCAGGCAATGATCGAATCTTTTGTTTATTCATGCATGATTTGACAAGACGGAAGAAAAACGAATGTATATTACTAAAACGAAAACGACAAATTGAAAGTGTTATGGAAGCATCATTTGATCCTGACTTTACTATTTGTAAAGATGGCAAAATTCAAAATGCGAATCATGCAGCTGAAGACTTATTTGGTTACACCAAGAATGAAATGATTGGTCAAAATATTTCCATGATACTTCCATCTATCGAACAAGATGGTGATTTTATGGAAACCTATCTTGGAAAACGTTCCGAACAAGTTGTTGTAAAAAAAGATGGACATCATGTGGATGTTGAAATGGGTGTTACAGCAATAGATAACGAAGAAGCAAACAATGAAATGCTATTCTGTGTCATCATGCATGACTTGACACGACGAAAAAAACGTATGAGAATTGCTGAGGGTGTTATGGAGGCATCCTTTGATCCCGAATTAACCATGACATGTAAAGGTATTGTTGAATCAGCAAATCATGCGGCTGAAGACTTATTTGGTTGGTCCAAGGGTGAACTAATTGGTCAAAATATCAAATGTTTGTTTCCATCCGATATCACCAATGACCCTAAAACGCTTCAAAAGTTCATTCAAGATCATCTTGGTGAACGACAAGAAATCACAGCCTGCTGCAAACAAACAGGTAAAGATGTACCCATTGAGCTAGGTGTCACTAGAATTGAAACGGGTTATGAAGAAGATCGCAATGAAGACGAAACAATCTATTGTTTGTTTATGCACGACTTGACACGAAGGAAGAAAAGTGACGCCGAAAAATTGAAAAGACGAAAGATTGCAGAGGGTGTCATGGAAGCTTCTTTTGATCCTGAATTCACATTTACTTCTGAAGGTATTTTCCAAACTGCAAATCATGCGGCCGAAGAATTATTCGGGTGGGAGAAAGGTGAATTGATCGGGAAGAGTGTAGGCATACTATTTGGTGACACAAATGATTGGCAACTAAATGGGTTCGTTGATACGCATCTCAATCAAAGATCAGAGACCATGGCATACAAGTACGACGGGAGTGAAGTTCCAGTTGAACTTGGCTTGACAGAAATAAAAACGGTTGGAGATGAGAAATTGTATTGCTTGTTTATTCATGATTTGACAAGAAGGCGGAAAAACCAAGAAGCTCTAGCTCGGAAGCAGCGCATTACGGAGGGCATCGTTGAAGCTTCGTTCGATCCCATGATCGCCATAGATGATATGGGGTCCATCTTAATGGCGAATAAGGCGGCATGCCGACAGTTTGGGTGGTCACGGGAAGAACTTTTAGATGATGGCATTAGTAAAATATTGTTTGCCGAGCATTCAAAGAAGCCATATCACTTTCTTAAGCATTACATCAAAACATGGATTAAAAATACAGTCGGATCACAACGAGAAATGGAGGGACGCCGCCGTAACGGCGAAAAATTCCCCATCATGCTTGGCTTGTCAGAAGTTGACTGCAAAGGAAATGACCATCTTTACGTTGCTTTCATCCAAGACCTCACCGACCAAAAGAAACTGATAGAAACAGAGATTGAAAAGGCTCAAGCAGAATCACTTTTGTTGAACATGTTACCAGAAAATATCGCAAAGCGGTTGAAAGATGATCCATCTCATATTGCAGAGAAATTTGCTAGCACTACAATCCTGTTTGCAGATATTGTTGGCTTTACGGCACTGTCCAGCTTGATGTCCCCAGTCCAAACCGTGAAGATGCTGAATGATCTCTTTAGTCGATTTGATGAGTTGCTTGATTCGTATCAGCTGAATAAAGTTAAGGTAAGTGGCGAGATTCTTTTACGTCACGAGTCTTTTGCGTATTTAATGTATACATTAATGCTAATCTCTATGTCCCACCTCCATTACTACTAAAGACTATCGGGGATTGTTACATGGCAACCTCTGTCCCAGGATCTGAAAATCAGGCCGAATCGTGCGCTTCTGTTTGCAGATATGCCTTTGATCTCCTTGCCGCTGTTCAAGCCTTCAACAGCGAAAACCCTGGAATGAATATCAAACTGCGCTTAGGCATTAACAGCGGTCCTGTGGTTGCGGGAGTAGTAGGGACAAAGCGTTTTCTGTATGATTTGTGGGGTGATGCAGTTAACATGGCGTCAAGAATGGAAAGTACCGGAATGCCTAACAGGATACAAGTAAGCAAAGAAGTTGTCGACCTACTAAGGACGCGTCCTACGCAAGAGTTTGTTATGGAAAGTCGAGGGAAAATCTTGATCAAAGGAAAGGGTGACATCGAAACGTATTGGCTGAAATCTCAAAAAAAGAAACAACCGAATTCACCGACAGTGGAAATTCTTCAACGAAAAATAATGAGGCGTACATCGTGTCCCATAATAAAAGGACTTTAGCAAGCAATAATATAGATCCAATTTATTACTTTTACACTTTCAAGAGTTTCCGCTGTATGTAATATCAGTGTCACGCTGTCTCCAAGAGCGGCCCGTAGTACCAACTGCCGATACATCAACCTTTTGGGAACATAATGGAACCAAAGCACAAAATGCTCTAAACTTCATAATGGTTGCCAGATCTTTCCTGCGGGGGGTATCAGCAGAAGGACGGGAATGCACACCGACACCCAATTTGTACCCCCAAATATTATCCCAGTTAGCACACATCTTCAAACCAATCCAGCTGTCAACTGGGCCTTTTACTGGTAGGCTTTTCATCAAATATTTTGCACCCTCCGCAGATATTACATAACCCGTCAGATACCAGATGCACGAAGGAATCCCTACATTAGAACTATACTTCACGATTGGTGCTGTTTTGGGTCTTGAATAGCCAATAGAGCAAAAATGGAAGTCTCGAGG
This sequence comes from Asterionellopsis glacialis, assembly GCA_014885115.2. NCBI lineage: Eukaryota > Bacillariophyta > Plagiogrammaphyceae > Rhaphoneidales > Asterionellopsidaceae > Asterionellopsis > Asterionellopsis glacialis. The sequence goes on from WKLE02003011.1 coordinate 28,241, forward strand.
GAGTTCCTCTAGAATGGATTTAAGGCGGTCAGAAAATCTGTCGACTAGTATCGCATCATCTTCTAACACCACGAATGCTGGAGAAGGAGGCATATGGTCGTTTTCTTGAAGCAGTGGAAGACCCTGTGCAAAACCACAACTTCGGAAAAGGCCCAAGAGTTTTGATGGATCTCGATATATATATCTTAGCGAAGCAGTGGCCCCTGAAATATCAAAAGCTGATGTAATTACACCCTTCCAGCTAGCAATGTGAGACAAAGCGCAAGCACGCTCGCTTGGACTGGTCCTTACTAGCTCATCGTCATCTCTTGCATCCTTGTCGAATGCTTTCAAGTCATTCGGACGCCAATGTGTGTCGACCATAGTATTTAGCTTCAAAACACCTCCTACCTTCGTTGCAAGATTTTCCTGGACCTCGGCGGCTCCCTCTTTACCATCAAAGGCATAGCACCCCCAAAACAAATTAGAATCTAAAGACACCGTTTCACTCACTGGCTTGTCACTGTGGTCAAGATGCGCCAAAGCTTTCACAACTAAGATTCGTTCTTGCTGAGCCTGCGCCATGAATGTATTCATTCTATCTTGTCGACGTTCCAAGTTGATGACACGGACGGTTGGAATAAAACCATTGTCTGCAAGTTCGACTAAAGCTCTGAGCATTTCATTTCTATACTTTTCATCAGCTGGGTCGATTACTTTGCTGGTACTTGTGACAAGTTCCAAGATCCTGTACATAGATTCACCATCCGCCAAGTGGACACAGCATTTCCCCAACGAAATTAATAAGTTGCTATTCAATTGCTCAGTCTTTTTTAGTTGCAGTGCTGCCCATTCCTTATCCACTGGTAACAAGTCGAGAGAAGACAGGTTTTGTTCGAGGGCACCATGTCGTAAGCGAAAAGCGTCAATGTTACGAATTTTGATTTGTCGCAAAGCCGAGCAACAAGCGATCAACGCGGAAGTAATGTAGCGAGCACCGCGTTCGCGCGAATAACTTTCACTTTCAGATCTCTTCAAGTATACAACGGTTTGTCGGAATTTCTTCTTCACCAACTCGAGATCCCCCAATATTACTAGAGCCAACTCAAAAGCAAGTGCAGCGTCAACAAATTCGCCGTCATTTCCAAAATTGCTACTGTTGTTGTCAGCTGAAAAAACCTTTATATCAAAATCGAATTCGCTCGTGTTGAAAGTGTAGGGTGAACATATTTGCGCATAAGACTCTTCAACAATTTCTAAGGCTTCCTTTTTACAAGCATCTATAGTTTCAAATGCATCCCCGCTTTGAAACCAGACAGCTTCACCCTGTTTCAATCGGTCATAAGAGGAAAGCTCAACTTTGGATATATCAGTAATTCTATCATCATCACTGGCAAGACGATCGTTCCAGATGCAAGCAGTTGATTTAAGAGCAACAGATAATGCTTTCAAGAGTAGTAACTGGTTCTGATTTGTTGATGTACAACATTGGTGTAAAATATACGCAAACCAGCTTGGTTCTCTCTTGGGTCCATCTCCTTTCCCCCTTGGGCAAGCTTGATTCTGTTGTAGCAATGCTTCCACTATACAAAGACTAAGAGCAGGTGGTAGTCGGGGGTAGTTCTCACAGGTCAGACTAGGAGTTGCTGAGAGTATATACTTCCACACCAACTTAGCAACTTCTAATGGATCACTTCTTTGACAGTAAAAATGAGAAATAAGTTGGGCATGCATGCATCTCTCTGCGAGAGATGATAGTCTTGACTGACTTTTTGTACCAAAGTCTTTTTCTGTCCTATTTTCCTTACTTTCGAGACTGATGTCATCCTCACTAGAAGGCGAAGGCATTGGTTGGAAATGTAATGCTGTGGTAATAAGCCGTGATGAACGATCTGCCACTGCCCAAATGTCCGTAATTTCACCCCGCAGAGAATCAATCACCATTTTAACCATACCTGTTCGATTCCTCATACCTATTCGAATTTCCTCTTTGATGTTATTCTCGGACTCGATAGAACTTGCAAAGCCTCTATCCCAAACACTATCCGAGATGTCGTCATCGCAATATAGATCCATTACAGATATTGCTTGAAAAACAGCTGTACAACCTTCCACAGCTGGGTGATGAGAGAGATCTGTATTTGACATGGAGTACTGTTGTGTGACTGGAGAACAACAAGGAAAAGCTGAATTACTACCTGTAAATCTGATGAATGGTGGGTACGCAAGTTTGCCACTTTTGAGACGAAATTGAAGTCGTGTCAGTGTTCTTAATGCATTCATAATATCTGCAATTACATCATGATTGGAACGCCTTTGGATTTCCTTCTTTTTAGGTGGTAGAGACGTGTTTGCATCTTGCTTGGGTAGGTCTTTCGGAAAAAAACTATATTCGTCTTCTGAACTACTGCTACTGCTACCTTCTTGATCCTCACTGAATAATGTATCATTGCAGTTGCTGTTCTTTATCATCGCTGTATCTGCTACTTGATCCTTATTGGTTTCTGGATCGGGATCTTCTATCACACGAACGACTTGTACTCCTAACAGTTGCAAAGCTTCATAACCCTCCACTATGTGCCGGACTCTATCTTTCATATCCTGTGTTTGACGGATTTCTAGTAAGGCTCTGTTTTGAGCTGCTGATTGTATCTTACTTGTTACTTCTATCTTTTGGGTATAATCGTCACCATCCTTCTTCCCGCCAATACTACTATCACTATTGTTGTCATCTTCGTCGTCTGAAGACAAACAATCAAATATGGAATCATCTATTGGGAATGTTTCTTGTTCCTTTTCTTGATTATTTTCCTTTCGTCCTGATTCAGATTCGGGTTGTTGTTGATCTTTATATTCTTTCTTGGAGGCAACGGGGGTGATTTCATCCTCCACTTCCTCAGATGAAGAATCATCACGCCCTTGTTGTGTTCCCTTCCTTGTTGCTTCCGCTAATGCAACCTTAGTTGCTTTATTTTTCCTTTTTTGATTTGTTCTACTTTCACTCTGTTTCTTTGTCGTCGTTCTTTTTCTTGGTGTTGATTTTTCATCAATCTTGTTGTTGTCACTGTCTTGAGTTTCAACATTATTTAATTGTACTTGCAATTGCTTTGCCTGATCACGATACCGTGTAGCTCTATCCTTCCATTGTTTTACATCTGCCTCTAATGATGATTGTAACGATTGAAAATATTCTAAAACAGTAGAATCTGATCGAAGAAGATCAATTAATGCCGCAGGTGGTGGAGGAACAGGAGCTGTTGCACTTGTGGAGGATCGTCTTGTTGATGCGGTCTTATTATTATTACTGGCTCGCTTTCGTTTATTCCCACTTCTTGATGACATAATCCGTTGGTTCTCTGTATTCAAGTATAGAAATAGATTCGAAAAAAAAGATGTCAGGAACGAATACTACTAGACCGTCATTGTGTAAGAAATCATCTCATGCTGCACACAGATGCCTATCATCAAATACAGTAGTTCATTTCTTGTGTTTTCGCGGTGGAGTTTTGTGGGATAGGTTGGATCAGGTATTAGCTAATACTACAATTGATTATTTGCATTCGGTAATATCAAATTATACATAATTTAACTCATCGATAATCTCACATCGGTATTGTTTTTAAACTTTTGTAATTTAGCGATTACCTGATGGTCTGACAGTCCCTGCGGAACGACAATCTGAGATATCTTTTAAAAGTATGTAAGGGTCAGGGTTAAGTTGCAAATCTTAAATCATCTAAACATGACGTGAAGGTCCACATCACCATATCCACCGAACATGATGTATTTCCTCCGTTAATCGATAATTTTCCAGGGAGTTATTACTAGCTTCGTGAATCTTGCGTAGGGCCTAGTACATACTGTACGGCAAGGTACATAACCAAATAGAATCCAT
>WKLE02003012.1:866-50114 GCA_014885115.2 Asterionellopsis glacialis
AATGAGTTTTGGGGCGTGTCTGTTTTCCAGAGTTCCATGGATAACGTGAGTTTGACCCAATTCTACGAAACCGTGCCACGGGATAGTCACGTCATTGTTGGCGTACGCACATGCTTGAGCGGCTGTCCAAACACAAGGTTTGGAACAAGTGGAAGTCTGACATTCTTCTTCCGTCATCAGTGGGCATAGACACCAGGAAGATTCCAACAAAGTAGGTGGTTCAACTGGGGCTGATGTGACAGGAGCACTTGTAACAGGAGAAGCTGTAACGGGAGCATTAGTGACTGGAGAAGCTGTTACTGGAGCACTAGTGACAGGAGCTGATGTAACGGGTGCGGCTGTTACAGGAGCAGTGGTTGGAGCATTTGTTTGAGGAGCAACAGTGGGCGAGCATGGTACAGGGTTACAAGTTGCTGTAAGTTCACAAGTTCCTTTATTTTTGCCTTTGTTCGGAGGACAATCTGAATTGTCATAACAAATTACGGGACATTCGCCACCAGGGAGTCTTGAACAATCACTATTGGCACTGCAAGATTTGCCACAATCAACATCGGTAGAACATGCAACAGCAGAATCGTGTGAGCATTGTCCACAAGAAGAAGGTGGTTCTCCTACAGGAGCTACTGTTGGTGGATTAGTAGGGTCACTGCCGGATGAACACATTCCATTGCTCCAGATACATAGATTATCAGTACAACTTCTTCTTTTATTGAAAGACTCGCATGGTTCTGCAGCATTTGCTGTTATTGGACGATGCTGCGAAACATAATTGAAGGTGACAACCTGAAAAATGAAGAAGCTCGAAAGCAATTTCGTCCTTTTTCTTTTGGTAGAAAGGAATAAGAGAAGTAGTGACTATTTCAATGTTTGAGTGTTCAGAATACGGTGAGTTTGTATATCTATGATGTATTAAATACGGTATCTTAAATAAGAGTATGAATACTCGGAAATCAACTCAGATATGACATTACGCATGAAACCGACAATAATGGACTTTCAAATCTCTCTGATTTGACAACCGTTCTGTTTGGGTCTTTCGAGTACCTGATAGTACAGACTGCACTTGCATTTCCTGTTGCCGCCTGTCATATTTATTACTCGTAAAATCTTGCTGATTCCTTCCTGGGTGTTCCTTGAAGTTTTCTTATGGGTGCAACTATGCATTAAATATTACTTGTGACTTATCGACCAAAAATGACCAAGAAAGATTGATAGTTCTTATTCCTCTGAGTACCGGCTTATAACGATTTGTTTTACAGTAATAATTAGCAGTCTTCATCTTATGCTATCTGGAACCAGTAACGTTACTTGTATTGTAGATACGGTACCACGTTCCCATTCGCAGGACCTAGACCTGGCTACTGATGATGTAAGAAGCTCAATACACATTGAGGTAGAATTCCTGTAATCACACTAGATAGTACTAGACTTTCTCACTAACTTTTGGTTTTTAGTAAATACTATTTACTAGTTTTTTGTTTGCTACAAAACAATTTGTAAATAAATACCTTGACTGGGAAAATACTAGGCATTTAGCAGCAAGAAATACACTATGTATGTTTAGTATTATAATAATATTATGTGACATTGATCATGACTATAGATTTAGCTTTTAGCTGTTTGGCAATCATGGAATGATTTAAAAAATAAAAGAGAGAAATGACCTCTAACAAGAACATAAATCCAGAACATGATTTTAAAAACTTTGGATATGCATGAAAATGAGGGGTAGAAGACTCAATGATTACAGATAGTAACTTGACTTCTATGGAGTCCATAAGTTGGAGAGATACTAGTAATCATTGGTGTGTCATCAGAATTGTTGATGGAAGAAATTGAAGCACTAGTACTTGTGTTGTGTATTTTCTAATGAAGAATCAGCAGTATCACAATACTGCTACTAGAACCAAGTTTTTATCTCTATTAGAATGTTAGTGGATTTATGCGTGGTTTGAACTAAAAATTGTTAATTTGAGAGGATACAGAGATAATAAGTTTTCCTCCTTAGGATAAGAAGAAAGCCAGAGTTTATGCCTGTACCTCTGATCATGCAATAATATCTCTGTCTCTATAGTACAGTATAGTAGTGACACTAGTGGTATTAGAATTGCTGGTGTATATAAAAACACAGTATAGTAGTGATACCAGTGGTATTAGAATTGCTGGTGCATACAAAAACATCATCAGTCATTCAAAAGAAGTTGATAGAGGGTACAATGTGGTCTTCTTGATGAAAACAGCTGTCAAAAATAGATCATTTAAATTTGAAAGATAAAAATGTGCCTGCCCAAATGAATTGCCAGATTATTCAGATGAAGTTGAGCTCATTTTATTGGCTTTGAGGAGAAGTTCTAGTGGAAAAGGATCTAAAAAGCATTACGTAAAATACAAAACAGTCCTGTTGTTGATAGTAAAAAGCATAATACTTCATAAATATCTTGAATTCTTTTTAGTTGTAAAGAAAAGCTTTACAAAAAGAGAAATGTTTTAAACACTTCAAGCTGTATTTTTTATTACTAGAAATATTCAACAAAGGAGGATTTAATTAAAAATCTATTGTTTACAGCAGAAACACAGTGTAAAATTTCTTTTTCTGTGCAACTGCTAACTCCTGGGGGGGGGTTGCTTGTTCTGGACATCTTTTCAACACAATCCAAGCCAAACAAAATAAACTTAAGTTAACAAATACTATACAAATTGAATCTTCATGTTTTTCCTGTATGTTTTCTCAACCCTTCAGGTTTCTTTGTATAATTACAGTAGTGTGGATTTAATTTTAGTACATCTAACATTTAGGGCAGAAATAAGGTTTTATATTTATTTCCCTCTAAACTAAGAATATCTAAATACAGTTGATCTGAACTTTTCAACACCAGGATCTACTGAGAAAACAAAAACAAGAGATCTTGCTGTTCTTTCTATATCTTGAAAACAGATTTTAGTTGCTACTTTTTCTATTGTTCAATTAAAAACTACTAGAAACATTTTTCTCAACTTGTTACTTTTTAGCAAATTCCATGGTAAACAAAATGAATCTAGATTGTTGAATATTTTTCTTCTTATATTTAATCTTGATGTTTATCCTTTGTTTGCCTCAACTCTTAATTTTTCTTTACATGAACAGTAGTTTGGATTTGATTTTAATAGTGCATCTAACATTTAGGACAGAAATCAGGTTTTACCTTTATTTCCCTCTAAGCTAATATTTAAATGTAATTGTTCTGGACTTTTTAACACCAATATTATCCAATGAAAACAAAACCAGATCTTTGTGTGCTATTCATCTTGAAAACAGATCTCAAATGCTACTTTTCCTGTTTTTCAATTGAGTACTCCTACTAGAAACATTTTTCAACTTGTTGCTTTGTACCAGATTCTACAGCAAACAAAATTAACTCATAATAACAATTATATTTGTCCTCCTATATTTAATCTTGATGTTTTTTCTGTGTGTGTGTTTTCTTTGCATAAATAGTAGTATAGATTTGATTTCAATAGTACTGTACATCTAACATTTAGGGCAGAAATAAGGTTTTTTGATTCTGTTCTTTTTGACACCAGGGTCCAAAAAGACAAATGAGATCTTGCTCCTGTGCTTTTTAAAATCTTGAACACATATTCAATTTGCTTTTGCCAATGTTGAATTACTACTACTAGAAACATTTTTCTCAACTTGTTACTTTTTAGCAGATTCCACAGCAAACAAAATAAGCTCATGATAACAATCATATTCCCTTTCAACTTATTTCTAAAGAAATTTGTTCTGGAATTTTTAACACCAAGATCCAATGAAAACAAAAAGAGACTTTTTATGTTGAAAACAGATTTAAATTGCTGCTTTTTCTGCTGTTCAATTAACTCCTACTAGAAACATATTTCTTAACTTCCCACTATCTAGCAAATTCCACAGGAAACAAAATAAATTCATGATCATTTATATTCTTCTTCTTCTTATACTTAATCTTGATGTTTTCCCTGTGTGTTTTCTCAACTCTCTTTAGGTAACTTTACATAGTTATTCTTGTAGTGGATTTGATTTCAGTGCATCTAACATTTAGGACAGAAATATGGTTTTATATTTGTGGTTCTGCTCAACTAAGTCATAGGTTCATTTTTTTCTGTTTCTTTGTAGTATTGACTCTGACAAATAGAATAGATCTTGCCTTTAATATCTTAATGTTCTATTTGTACAATTATATGTTTCAAAATTAAATGTTAGTAGCATTAGTGAGACACCATCAACAAAAATAAGGGATGGTTAGATTTCTACAAATAGGAGTAGCAGCACAATTTATTTGTACTTTTTTTTAGTTCAAAAGCATAGTAACAAGAAAAAGAGACATACAATGGGCACATCCACCACTTCCCTCTGAACAGTCTCCATTCTATATAGAATTTATATACAGAACATGGGAAATTTACTATTTTATTGTTCTCTCCTCTTTATATCATTCTTTCATTCTGACCTTTGCTGGCTTAGACTGGCACTACACCAGATACCCATTGCTCTATGTATTGTGTAGAGTAGTCTCTCTGCTAGTACTAGTACAACCTAGAAGCCCAAGCTCTATGAGCTTGTATCCTTACACCTGCATCATTCCTTGGCAATTTGGAATTGGAGCAGGGATTATTTGTAGAGAAGAACAAGATATCAGGATATCATAAATCCAGTCCTAATCTAGGGATCTCATCACTCCTGATTAAATCAGCACCTCCTAAAAACTCCAATTAGAGATCTGGATTAGGACAGGTGTAGAAAAGATCATACCCAAACACAGCAGCTTGCTCACTTAAAATATCAATAGACCAAATCAATAAACAAAAAGACAAATCACCATATACTTTAGGCAACTAAAAGCAAAACAAAGGCAATCAACCCTTCACCCATCTGGCAGCACTCTCCCCTTTGGCCAGCAGCCTAACATACCTGAGCCATTCAAGCCACCAGCCTGGCAACAAACTGATAACAAGACAACCACAACAAACATAAATACAAGTATGATACAGAAATGACAGAAACCTCACCACAACACATTCAAAGAACAAAGCATTTGCAGGATGTGTAAGCTTTTTGGGCATCTTATCCAAGGTTTTTGCTTATGTACTCTTTGCCAAAAGATATTGTCCTGCAAACACAACTAGGGCCCTCTGGTAGGCTGTGGCAATTGCATCCAACCCAGTTTTCTCATATACTTATTTGAAACCTTAACAGTAGATATGTAGCAGCACATATAAAACATTAGTTATATAATTTAATGTACAGCCGCTTGTTTCCCCAGAAAAGCACTGTGGGCCAGATTTTTTTATTGTAGAGAAGCTTGAAATTGCTTATAGGATTACTACTACTGCCTGTTTCCAAGCTTAAGAATTGTTGCTCCTACAGCACATGATGCTTTCATGACTAAATCTCAGGAAGAAGCTTGATATTAGTTAATTTCATTCTAAAACATCTCTCTAATTCTTCTGAAGAAAATTGACTCCCTGAAATAAAAGGGAGAGTGACTCACATTTATACTGCACAGTGGTATAGGAATTATAGTCTTAGTACCAAGAAGGAGGGAATACAGTAAACCAAATACCAAGAAGGTGCATGAACAAGCATTGATGATTGCAGTATGCCAGATAGCCTTTTCTGCTTGAAAGCAAACAAAATGTATCAGATAACTTTAATTACTATATCTTATGCAAGGTTACGTGTATACTTTTGTTTGTTTGTTTGTCTCTTTGCTATACTTTGTTTTTGCGTTTTCTTATTTTTGACATATATATATACTTCACACAATAAGGAGAATATAAGATCATTGAGGTAACTCTTTCATATTTCCAGTAGTAGTAATAGTAGTAGCCGTTTCCCCACGAGAAAAGAATTGTAGATAGATAGATGATATAGTAGTGCATATCATGATTTTCGTTTTGCATCATCATGTTCCAAAGGAATCAAAACATGTCAACTTTATTTCATTTGACCGTGATGCGTCAATTCTCCAAAGTTAAACATTTCTCTAGATGTCACTGCCATTGCAAATCCATGAACAAGTATGTGACCCACAGAGAGTTACTTGTTTGAGCTTGAGAAAATCATTCCAGTCGATCCAAAAATACCATTGTCACCTATATGTGTACAACTCTTTCCAACCTGTTCCGATACTACAATACTCCACAATAAATATAGAAAGATCATCTCCATACATGATCCATACTCCACTTCTTGAAACGTACATTCTCTTTTACTGCGAAAGTGATTGCTTTTCATCACGTGCCTTGAGATCATTTACAACATCTTGGTATTGATAACACTCTTGTGGAAGCATATATAAATGATGAAGTTTACTACCCATTTGAGCACAAAAGTCATGGGTTACCTTGACATCTTTGTTGTCTTCGGCTGTTTATATAATCCACAAGGAACGAAACGAAACGAAATGAAACAAAAAGTACACTTTGTGAGAGATGACGATATTTTCATGGTACAGCACAACAAACTCAATGTAATGACAGTCGTAAACGTTGACGAGCTATTGACTGAAAGCCCAACAATCTAAAAATCCAACAAAGAAGAGTAATCCCACTTACGATAAAAGTCCTCTACAACATCAAACAAAGGAAGCAAATTCGTCAAGCGTGGATTGGTGTCGTTTGCAAAGGCAGCGGAAGCACAATGAACGGATCGAATAACAATCACCATAAGAAACAACGAAAGGAATTGAAGAATGGAACAAGAGATACGAGAGTTAGAAAGAACGAAATACTGATAATCTTAATTGACACTGCCGATCAGGTCCGGTCTCCTTGACACACACGAACGGCGTCAGATCCTATCCCATCTTCATATTCTTTCACTTACGAAAGGAAATTCTTCTAGCAAGATTGATGGCTTCTTGTCTCTTTGTGAGTTGAGTTAGTGAACCTTGAGGACTGGACATGATGATGATAGATAGATAGGTAGTGACGACCGGTAGGTATCGTGTTTTATATTTTGATTGGCGTGCGTTTGTAAGATTGTGAATGGATTTTTATGAGAAAAAACGAAACGAAGAAGAACTAACGCACGGTGGGTGTCGTGTAGATCTCTACCTACATACGCGATCCCGCAGACACGATCACGACACTTGAAAATTTCTCTTCTTTGGCAGGCACTTTTTGTTCTTTAGATTTGTTCTTTGGGAGGGAGAGATTCGACGAGAATAAGACCGTGACAGGGAGGGAGTTCGCGTTGAAATTTCAACATCAGCGAGAGAGTTGACACCCCTCTGTAGAAAGACATCAACATTTAGGCAAAAGATACTTAAAGATGAATTCGGTTCAGAACTGAGAGAACTTTGACTGGAAGGAATCAAAATGATTGGTCATATCGGGATACATTTGGGCTTCGCTGAAGAAAGTTGAAGTTTACGTATGGTCCGTCACTGGTCCGTCCGATCGTCGTACAGACAGAACCCGAACCTTTGGATCCCCGGCCTCAACGGTGTACCTTTTCAGAATCGTTGTACCGGTACCTGTTACCCTGTACGGGTACCCATTTTAATATGCAGTACCGTAATCCATAAAGTAAAATTGTACAACAATTATTTAATACACACAAATATTCAGAATGGTCATATCTGTTTGTGGTACACTGGATGTACAACAGAGTTATCCGAAAGTACACTAGAATTTATGTGCTTCACTGTGATTGGTTGAGAAAAAAAGTACACTAATTTAATTGCACCCACCAGTAAGTGACCATACCCCAAAGCCTTCCTGACTAGATTCAGGCCCTTGTTTCTATTGGTGTGCGTGTGGAATTTTTAGGTGGGAGAAGTTTGCTTTCACCATTCCTCTGATTCTTAAACTACTCTACTATCAATAATTCTACATGGTATCAAGGGCATCGCAGGAGATTATGAAAAACCTCCAAGAGGGCTTACAGGAAAAACACAAGCACTTATTCTTCTTGCCGCAAGTATTTTTATATCTGGTACTCTATTATTGTATGTATAGTACGTGTACTTCATATCTCAAATGTTTGGCAATGGAGCCAGGTAGCCCATTCTTCCATTTAGCAAATACAGTAGAGAACCAGTTCTTTACCAGGAAACCTCTTTGCGCAAAGCCAGAACTACCTGTCAATGTGTCAACTTGTTCCTTTTAATGATGTTCTCTGATGCTAGTAGCATTGGAAAGACAATGTACCACAACAAGCTCATTCATTCCCATACCTTGTACAATAGTATTTGCACTTTTAATATCAATATATGCTTCAAATTGACCATCTAACGTAGTCCAGCATTTGGTGCAGTCCTGGTTCCACCCGACTCCCTTTCCTATCCAAAAGTCATCTTTACAAAATGTAAAATCACCAATTTCACCCTCAGGCCATGTGTAGGTGCCACAACCATTCCTTACATTATTTTTGTATTCAGCTCTGTAGATACTACCCAAGGAATCAGTACAATTTTTTTTGTCATAGTTCCATTCACCATTGTATTTGTTACCATCAATATCTACAAGTTTGCCTTTCCCATGTCACTTACCACCTTCAAATTGCCCTTCATGGATATTACCATCAGCATAATACGAAATACCCATACCTTCAAATCTTCCATCTGTCAACATGCCCTTGTATACATTCCCACTAACATCTATATATTCACCATTTCCATGCATAACATTGTTCATCCATTCTCCTGAATACTTTGATCCATTGGTATCTGAGTAAATGCCATAACCATGAAACATATTAGAAAGCCACCCCCCTTCATATGTATCCTAAATAATTGTTGATTATGTTAACAATGCAGATATTCCAGGATAGTTCCATGACAAAACAATGTATGAGATTAAAGTTGTAGGTGTATATCATGGCAGCAAAAGTAAAAAAAAGTAGAACTTGTGCCTTTTTTATGTCTTGTCAGCAGCAACACGCTTCAATATAGCAACAAGAACATCAAATCACAGTAAAGCAAAGGGCTCTCTCTTTTTTTCCTACTACAAAAAAAATCTTTCCCCTAGAAAAAACTTACTCCATTGGCATAACGATATGTTCCGTTCCCATCAAAATTTCCTTCTTTGAAATCACCTGTATATTCATCACCATCTGCATACACAATTTTACCTTTCCCGGTCATTTGATCATTTTTCCAATCTCCTGTGTAAACATCTCCATCATTATAGTTCATCAAACCCTGTCCTTCTTGAACTGCATTGTCATCTACCTCTCCATAGTGTTATGTTCCATCTGCATATTCCTTTTGTATACAACGATTACTTCTTGGTGATACAACGGAAGGGACCAAATCTGTTGTACTCATCATCAAGAGAGTTGCTGAACTTTACACATAGAGCCCTGTCCTGTCCTCTACGCAGTGAGATTGCTCCTTATGGGTTGCATCAACCAGTTGGTTCGGTGTCCACGAGATCTCTCCTTGCATGTGCTCTATGTTGTTGGATCTTTCAATGCAACTTTTTGCTTCCACCAGGGACACCTGCAGATTTGTGCCAAATCCATATTTGACGTCATCATCATGACAAACCAATTGTAGAAATGTTAAAAAGTCGTTATGGTGAATTTCACGACGAGTTTTGGCAATCTTGAGTTAGTAACCCCCGAATTAAGACCCAATTTTAGGCCCATTATTTTTTGTGTTTCAAAAATGAAACAAGGGCCAGATTTATCCGTTACAGTATTTTGTAGGAGTAAAAGCAGATTCGTCCTGGCCGCCGGACAGATGAAAACGAGCTCTCTCTAGAGAGAGGACCAAAGAAGTATGGACATGTCGCACATGAAAATAATATTACAATGCTAGCATCATGCACGAAGCCAACCAATGTCTTGTTCATCTGATTCAACAGACAAGATACGCAGAAGCATCGGATTACATCAAAAGGAAACCTGAATCGATTTACTACACAAATCACAGAAGTGGACGTCTTGCTCTCCATGAAGTATGTAAACAGGCCTCTCTGTGTTCGTGTCTCGAAGCGTCCGATGATTATTCAGACAGTGAAGGTGGAGGTAGTAGCGATTTAAATGGACAAAGTGATGAATTAAGGAAACAAACAGCATTACGCGAGCTTGCAAAACTCATCATCCAGGCGTCTAAATTATCCCAAGAAGAGACACAACAAAAATCACTCAAATTATCATTCTCTGGGTACAAGAATGAAGGGCAATGCCTTCAGTTTGAAATGAAAAGTCAATCGATCCTGTCTCTTCGAGACATCAATGGAAATACTCCGTTGCATATTCTTTGTGCTCATGATTCAGACCCATTCATGATGCACATCATTTTAAAAGCCGCTGAAAATGAATTGCAAGGTGGTCCCACACCCGCTGAATTGGTGAAAATGAAAAATGATAATGGTTGTACTCCATTGCACTTTGTAGCGCAGGGAGGTTGTCCATTTGCGGCAGCCAAACTTATTATGAAATTCTGTGTAGGACTGGAAGAGCACCCGTGTTCTGTCCAAGATGAAGATGGTGATACGTGTTTACATTGGGCTTGTTCTGCTGATATATCCACCAGAAGGTTAAAATTACTTATAGAAGCAAATCCAAAATCTCTCATGATTATCGATCATGGAGGATCATTTGCCTTGGATGATTACTTGACGGACACATACTACAACGAAGCGGGTGAAGAAGAACAGAAGTGCGGCTCAGAACAATTAGTCCGCATTGATTTCATTTTACGAGCTTACCATGCCATCGAAAGTCATTCTTCTCCGTGGTATCCAATTCATATGGTTGCATTGACACGGTTTTGCAGGTCTTACATACTCAAAATAATGCTGAATTCATTCAGGGATCACCTGGGAAGACGCAATGAATGGGGTATGTTACCCCTGCATTGTGCTGTGTGTTGCACACCTGTTCCTTCTCTATATCATGAAACCTCCAAGGTTTCAATTTTGCTGAGAGAATACCCCCAAGCGGTATCATTGCCTACCAACACCGGAAGATTGGCATTGCATCTTGCATTGAAATATCATCAACCAATCGACATAATCAAGAGTCTAGTGTATACGGCTCCTGAGACGTTGACGAAAGAAGATCCCACAACGGGGTTGTTACCGTTTATGATTGCAGCTGTGGATAACAATTCCGATGATATCAACACAGTATTTGAATTACTTTTGATGAATCCGGAACTTGTTCGATCTGGTATTGAATTCCAAAAATGATGGTAGATTTATACAACTTTTTTTCATACAGTTGCGTGTTATATTATGTACATTACTAATTACTTGAGAGTTCCTTACACCAACAACATCATACGTTTAGTCTAGCAGAGAGAGCATCATTGAAATACATAACGATTCCATAGATGTGATCCTTTTGTATCGTTTCAAGTTTTGTGTTTCAATCTACTACAGACACTTTAAAAAACAAAAACAGAACGATGGATTGTGGAAGCAACGACCACAAAGCAGATGGAGAAAGGGCAAGAAATAACCATGAAGAGACTTGGCATGGCAGGTTACGCCAATCAATCGTAACGAGACACGAAGATGGAGGGCGCGAAGGAACAATATATAAATATATGCATACTTCTACTTTTAAAAATGATACTTGTATCCTAAAATATTCACAACATGCAGCATGTCCAATCATTCATTCAAGGGCGACACTCCTGTATCAATCCTGCATAGGAAAATTAAACTTCGATCGAAGCCAAGGACGATGCAACTTCTTCTTTAGCCTTCCTTTTGTGCATGCAACTTTCGGTGTCTTGATGTTCGCGGCGGCAATCGGTATTTTTGTTGTTGAGTGACATTAGATAGTCTCCATGATGGGTTCCGGAATTGACAAGAGCTCTTCTTGATCTTTTGATTGAAGCCACTGCTAGCCTAGTTGCTTTACTAGCGATATCGTTTCCTGAGAACTGTTCGTGACTCCAATAATTTTCAAAGCCTACATCGTGGTTTTGGACTATCTTCCTCTTCTTTAAAGGTAGAGTGAAAGAGTTCCAAAGCGAATCATCATCACCGTTATCATCATCATCACCATCACCATCACCATCTACGTATTCATCGGTCGAAGAAGGCTCATCCAGGAGAGCTAGGGCGACTTGTTCCATACATTGGGCACTCACATCGAGATTATATCCGCCCTCAAGAGCAATCACGATCGGAATTGATGGTCCAAGGGGAGTAGTCAAAAGACTCTTGGTCATCTTGTAATACATATCGGGTGATAAACCGCAGTCACCAAGCAAGTCACCCTTTACTGCATCAAAGCCACACGCTACGATTACCAAATCAGGATGAAAGTCATGTAATAATGGCAATACGATCTCGGTAAAAGCAGCAGCATATTCAACATTGCCTATATTCACAAAGTCATGTTTTGAATACAATTATAGAGAGATAACGTTAGTGACAACGTCAATATGTTTTTACTTGAACCTTCCAGAAAAGACACACACACACACACACGTACCCATGCCACCATGGCCCCAGACAATATTAAGGTTGGTTCCTGTTCCAGCACCTTCTCCAACTTCACTGTGATGACCTGTCCAAGGGTAGAAGCCCTGCTTTGTTTGAGACCGAACAGATCCGCGATGAATGGAGAGGTAGAAAATATTTGGATCGTCATACGTTAAATCCTGAGTACCATTCCCATGGTGAATATCCCAATCAAGTATAAAGACACGCTTTGCTCGACCGGTATGCAACGCATGTTTGGCTGCAACAGCAATGTTGTTGAAATAACAGAAACCTATAGGATGTATACGTAACGTGGTGTTTTTAAAACAAACAAAAATCAAAGAGGATAACAAAGTTAGGCATGACGACTTTTTAATATTTTCGCGGGGTACACTTTCTACAGTAAACACGACTAGTCTACATAATTCGCTTTGGACCCAAAAAAATACACGTACCCATTGCTTCATCCTTGAGTGCATGATGTCCTGGAGGTCGTACCAAAGCTATAGCTCTCGTAGATTCAGCATGTGCTTCAGTCACTGCATCAACGCATTGAACTACACCACCACAAGCCAATTTGGCGGCATGGAAAGTAAATTCGTTAAAGTAGAGGTCGTTGGGAATTGCCATGTGTTGTAGTTGTGCGTTGGTAAGGAATTGAGTCCGATGCATATTGTCGTAGTGTTCTGGTGAATGAACAAGCTCAATCGTTTCACGTTTTGCTGGCATACAGTGAATTTCATGGAATCTGCGACTGCTATCATTCAAGATGTTGAAACGTACCAAGCTCGAAATGCTAGGATTGTAGTTTTCCGATAGTCGTCGTTCGAGCGATAATAATTTTTTGTATGTCCGATAAATTCGATTTGGGTTTTCGTAGGGGAATGAATTAGAGTCATCATCGTCATGAGGTTCTATTTCAGAGTCGCTGTCATCTTCGAAGGATATAGGATGGTGGAGTGCCATCCTTTCATCAAAGAGTAAATAAACCTTGGTTACCATTTGTCGGCGGTGGTGTTCGTTGTTCGTGTTTTGTTCGATTATGATTTTTTTTTCTTGGTTTCAAATTATGAGACAACTCTCAGGCCTATAGTTTGGCCTTTTTTTCTTCTTCCAGTTGAATTCAACATGAGGATGTTCCGTCTTGATCCTTCTTTTTGTGTGTAACCTACAATTCTCGTTTTTTGTGCAAATAAAGGAAGGTACGTAGATTTCTACTCAGTCGTGGCAACTATTTGACACATTTTGGTGATGCTATTAACGTCTTTTTAGCGGATGATCAAAACCACTTCTATTCGTTCTCTTTGCTTGGCTGGGTCTCTCGCTGCTTCCACTTCTCGTGTCCCAAACTGCGCTTTTGCGTGCATGGCTAAAGTAGGACCTAATCATATCCTCCTCGACATGACAAAAATCCTGCGATTTTAATAGACCTGGAGTCATCAAGGTTTAAGATTCGCTTTTTGCAATCAGCATTTTCCCGTGCCCCACGACTGATGCGAGTGACATCGTTGCATCATCAGTGTCCTATTTAATTATAATTAGGATGGTCATGCCAATACCGTACCAGGTATGCTGTTTGTAACAGCACCAGGTACCGCGGTACCCAGTACAAGGACTGGTCAGTAGAGTAGGTAAGTACTGTACCTGTACGAGTACCTATGTAAAAGGATTTTCCGCATTATGGGATGGGTGAGCATGCTTTTTTTGAAATTTCGAGTACATATTACTTAAGAGATACGCCTCCAATGAAAAATTTTATATACGAGGAATTAGCCTCTTTTTTTTAATTATTACTATTTCTTACTTGTACTACTTATACTGATTGGGATGTAAATCCCAATTAGGTTGGACATATTACATGAGTATTGCGTGGTGTGTAAGTGTCTACGAGATCCTATCCCGTTTAGCACTACGAAAGCCCCCGTAAACAAAGAGTCGTTGAGTACCTTGCATGTTTATGAGCAGCAAAAGGCATGGATAGCAAATACTGTATGTCTGTCGTACCGGTATTCTCTATCGGTGCCCCTCAAAGGTACAGCGATATCTACAATTACTGTAGAATAGCTGTACGAGTACGCAGGAAGCATTTCTGGAGCAAATGGACATAATACGACTAAAGTGTCATAATGATGACGAAGATTTCGGTCTTTTCTGCCCAAGCATAACATTTAATAGTAACTTGAAGGGCGTAGTAATGTTTTTCTTAAAGACCGTTGTAATAAAAGCCACTATCACTGTCGTAAAAAGCTTGCTTTGGTCTTGAGTATTATTTAAGAAGAATATTCTTTTAGAAAGTAGATTTCTTATTATTTTCGGAGTATGATACGTGGTGGAAAGTACCTGGTACGATTTCGTATGTGGCGAATATGTAGTTGAAATTACAGAAAATTATATTATCTATGTTGACCTACTCTAAGTACAATATTGATTATAGATATTAAATAGGGTTGCCTGTGAGAATGGGAAACCTTCCATAGAATATTTTGGTCATACTGGAAAGAAGCGTTCTCCTCTTTGATTTTTCCTTTTTTTCAAGGTGTGTTGTTTGTAGAGAGAGAGAGGTGTGTGTCTCAAGCAAAAGTACTTTGCTCTACCATAACAAGAGTACCAGGCATCCTGTGTGAGGAGACAGCGACTTACAAGTTTTGCATACCTTACCACCGCTCGTAAGACATCGAGTGGGACACCTCCAGTCTTTTTCCCCCAAAAAGAAACTAACTAAAAAGAGGCTCCGTTGTCCTTTCTCGTGTACGGTGCGTGATATAGTGCTACTAACTAACTAGTAGTTAGTTAGTAAGAAAAAAAGTTCGAAAACTTCAGAGTCCCACCTGCTCTCATATCAGGTAGCCAGTATAGTCAGCCTGGTTGACGTCTTTCAAACAGGGAAACATTTCTCTGTTGATCGTGTTGTGTGATATTGGAGAAACAAAGGCATAGACAGATTGGTCGATTGATTGATTGATTGAGGACCGACAGAGACAAAGCTAGAGAAGAAGGGAGTGAGTTATCAGTAAGAAGGTTCTAGTCTAGTTTATAGCTAGTTGGACGCCATACAAGAGTGGTTAGAGCTACCATAACCATGTTGGATCATGCTCAGACAGTAGAAAGTAGTAACAATCGTCACAATCGCAACCACATGAGAATTCAATACGGCACTGGAGGAAAGGAACAAGGCCAAGGCCATGCACCATCTTCGTCCAGAATGCAAAGTAGTAAATCGTCTTCGTCTTCTTCTCGTCAACGATCGTCCCGAAGAGAAGGTGGAGGAGGATCTTCATCATCATCATCAGCACTGCAACAGCGCCCTGAAAGTGCTTCCACAAGAAGCAAACAATCCTTGAATCGTAGTGGTAGATCTGAGCAGAGGAGTTCCTCCTCTTCTAATGTTCGACAACAACAACAAGATCAGTACAATCAAGACCTGTCGAGTCGTAGTTCTAGTAGACGGTCCGGAACAGATATAAAATCATCATCATCACAGCAGCAGCAACAGCAACAAGAGTATAGTCAAGACACGTCGAGTCGTAGTAGACGGTCTGGAACGAGTAGAGACAAAAAGTTATCGTCATCATCATCATCATCGCGGCAACAACGTCCAGCAAGTAGAGGACATCATGAAAGAAATAATAGTAGTGACTTTGACCGTCAACAACAACCGCAGCAACATCGTTCCAAAAATGGTAGTAGTAGTAAGACATCAAGTACGAGTAGTAGTAATCACAAAAAGAATGATATACCCACCATGGTTGGTGGATCAATCTCCATTGAAACAAACGGAGGACAACCCAATACTGCTGTTACTACAGGTCCGACAACAGAAGGTAGTCTAGGACAAATGTTATTTTCATCAAGACCTACCAATGCCTATTATGATGGTCCACCTCAAGATCAACTTGATAAGTTATTGTCAAAGAAAAATTTACAACAAGATCCAGCAGCAACATCACGTACATCTGCAGGTGCCATGTCTGTTCCTGATCACCATAGAATGGCCAAACAGCAACAGCAACAGCAATATCAACAGCAACAACACAACATGATGATGGCACAACAGCAACAGCAGCCACCTCAAAGGTTAGATAAACTTGATCGAATGCTAATGAAGAAAACTTTACAAGATCCAACATCTCGAATAGCTACAACTGCTGGTGCCATGTCTGTTCCTGATCGTCATCGAATGGCATTGCATGCACAGCAGCAACAACAGCAACAACAATACCATCAAGGGATGGCTCCCATAATGTCGACATCCCCACAACAACAACAAATGATGATGCATGGGAATTATAATAATGGTCCACCACAATCACAACCACCACCAACACAAAAGGTGGATAAACTTGATCGTATGCTCATGAAGAAAAACTTACAAGATCCATCACCACGTTTAAAACCAAGTGCAGGTACAATGTCTGTTCCTGGTATACAACGAACTACCTATATGCAACCGCAACAACAATATCCAGGAGGTGGTTCATCACTTCATACTACGACGTCTCCCCCTTCTCGTGGTGGTGGCAATGCTGGTGGGTTAGATCGAATGCTATCCAAATCAAATATGCAAGGTCAAGTATCACGATCGGGTGCGATGAGTGTTCCTGATAATCGTAGAATGGTACATAACAATAATAATACTAATACTAATGTGGGTGCATTGGATCGGATGCTAACCAGGAACGATCATGGTACTATGCAACAACATCGGCAGCATGATGTAATGAGTGTTCCTGATAATCGTAGAATGCAAAATCAACAACAAATGATGATGATGAATAGTAATGGTGGAAAAGAGCAAGACTATTATACACTTGCCGAACGTCGAGTTATGGCATTGGCAGAACAAAATAATAATCATCGGCAGCAACAACAGCAATACCAACAACAAGGTTATCCACAACAGAGTCAATCTCATGGTCAGTATCATTATGAGCAACAACAGGCACATAAAGACATTGCTATCCCAGGATACGATCGTAGTAATCCTGCACATTTATATGAAGCCAAGAAAAGTTTTGTAAATCCATTTGAAAAACCAAAGAAATCTAAAAATAGCAAAAGTGGAGTATTGAAATTACGTACTAGCAAATCCAAAGATAAATTGAACAAACAATCTCAACAGCGTGGTTGGGATGTACTATAAATCAATTGAAAAGAAAGAAAACGAAAAAAAAAAAAGTTGCAAAAGAGAGAGAAAAAGAGTTATCAATAAAGAGAGAAACCAAAGTAAGGCAAAAAAGCAATATCTATTTACATATATAAATTTAGTTAAAATCATTATATTATGGCTACAATTTGAATTCTTATCCTCCTTTTTTGTTGGTGGTTGTGTTTGCATAATGATATCGATTACTTTCAGCTCGAAGGTACTTTTCAAATTTGTTGGGTATTTGGATTTCAGCTGTGACCCATACATTCCCATCATCTTTTGATTGATGTAAGCAAAACGAAGACCCATCATCATTCTTGTACTTCTTTGATTTTTGCTCTTGTTGCAATTGTTCCCATTCAATTCTTCCCAATTTCGTATTGTAATATGGATGCATGATGGATATACGATTAGAACATAACATTAATCCGCGTTTCCATCGTGCATGTTCTCTTTTTTCTGCTTCGCTTCTTGTTGTTGCATTATTATTATTTTTATTATACTCATGCCCATAAATCGTATCACCAATGATGGGACAATTATACATCCATGCCATTTGTCTACGCAATTGATGATACCGTCCAGTTTTAGGTTTTAATTCAACAAGTGTTAATGTTTGATTCATTGCCTTGATGGAAGAATATCGACCCAAGGATCTCCAGAATGTTACAGCTTCTTTACCTTCCAACATGGTTTGTGCCAAGTTCCAACCAATTGGCGACAAACTCGTATTAAAGAAGGTAGGCCCCTCTGGCTCCTCTGCATTAGGCCAGAGTGAGGATAATGATTGTCCTTCCGCAATGGTCATTGTTGTCATTATTGGTGCTGATATACCTGGTGCGCTACTACTACTAGTAGCATCATCATCATCATTGTTTGCCATTGTTGTTGAATATGGAAGAATTCCATCCACAATAGCTGTATATGTTTTTTGAACTAGACGTTTTTCAAATTGCATTGATAAATATTTAGCTGCAGATTTCGTTTTAGCCACCACCAATAACCCAGATGTTGGTTTATCAAGTCGATGACATGTTTCGGGTCGACGCAAAACAATATTATCATTATCACTACTACCATAACGGTCATTTTCTTCATTTGGTTGTGTTGGATGACTAGAATTGTTCTCAACGTTGTCATTGTCGTCATTTGTAATTGTTGTTGTTGAAAGAGAGGAGGATGGTGGTGTTAATACATAGGGTAAGGCAAATCGTACATTTCGTCCACCACCACTTTCTGCATAGACGGTAATACCTGCCGGTTTATTGACAATTGCAAAGTAGTCATCTTGATAGATGACTGGTAATTCAAATGTTAGTTTCTCTACGTATTTACTGACAAATGTGGAATATTCACCATTGTGACTTTTTCGTATTTGTTGACCAATGATATCACCAGGATAGACACGATCACCTACATTTCCACGATTACTAAAGTTTGTTCTTGTTGTTGCTGATGATGATGATACATGCGTGTTATGGGTCGTACTTTGTCGTTGAATGACAATATTACCTTTACGACATGCCTTTCTTGCTTTGGATAATGTTGGATATTTTATAGAATCTAAAAGGACAAGTGCAATAGGTAATGTTATATTTTGGGATGTAAGTTGTAATCGATCAAGTTTGGTTGGAGGTACATCTAATTTGGTAGATAACAGTTCGATTCCTTCATGAAAATGATCGAGGATTGGAAACGAGGGGACCTTGTATTGTTGGGTAACATCAAAGTCTTTGGATGTGCCTGGTATTCGTGACGATGAGACTTTTTCATTGTTGTCGTAACTATTACTACTGCTGGAATGACGTGAAAGACGGTGAGGTGGAATGTTACGATCTCTATGGTCAATCGTGCTTTGTGATATTTGGTTTGGTTTTTGGAACATGAAAGAAGCAGGATGATGACGACGACGATGGTGATGATGATAGTGTTGAGACCCGAAAATATTGTCACTGAAGGCAAATGCGAATCCATGGTACGTAGATTTGTGTGTTTCTTGGTTTCGTTTTGGTAAAGTACTAAGACAAAGAACAACCAAAATAAGGAGGAGGAGGATGAATTTTGTCATTCTTTGAACAATACTGCGACGACTAGGAACAGCTAGAGAACCAATCATATTATGTTTTTGGATCATTCTTTTTAGTTGTCGTGCATTATTTGTAAACTGATATTACTTTTGGAAAAAAGGTTTTTTTGATGTTCAATGCAATGCATGAAATGTTGATAGGAACAAACACACGGACACCTATTTGTCGTGATGGCTACTTTGGCTTTTGTGTTGTGTTGTTCTTCGCATGTAATGATGATTGATGGGGGGGGTGCCAAAAAAAAAGTGAAAACATGATGTCATAAGTCCCGACAACGGACAGAGAGGGATTTCTTTTTTGTCGAATATACATGATAAATCAATATGTACTCATACGATGTATCATATAATGGACGACAGTACCATTCCTACGAACAACTTCTGGAGTCTATCGATCTTGTTTTTTTTAAATTTCAAACTTTTCCTTTCATTTTTTTACTGTGCACAGCACAAAATGAGGATGAGGAGTGTGATATCTTTTAGACATCGTGTGTCCAAGGTCTATCCGCATGTCCACGAATACCACGTATTGGGACACTTTTTAGATATGTGACTCACTTTTTTGAATCATCATTGGGAGAGAAGATCTTCCGATAAACAGAGCATTTACAGTATATGTTTTTTCCCTCTCGCCAATAGCGGTCGGGGTGAATTGCTGTCGCTGGAAGACGACAACGACATCGACATCGACATACCCATCGTCTCCTTGATAGTTCAGATCATCCACCTTCCATCTTCGTACCAGATAAAATTATTCCTAGCAGCTCAGAGAAAGGATGATGATACGGTTCGTCTCGTCAACCCGTAGTAGGGTTTGTTCATCACAAGTTCTTCTTGGACGACAAGCGTCATGTGAGACAAGGTTGAACACAAATACTGCAATACGTCGTCACTTTCGTCAAGTATCAACGGCAACTTCATTTGTTCCTTCTTCATCAGTCACAACAATGTCATTGAACAATAACTCAGTATCAAGTTGTACGAATGCTCCACAAGGTCGATCCTTTTCAACCTTTCAAAGACTTGTAGATGTTGTATTACAACGTCCTAATCCTTTGGTAGAAACCATTACGGCTGCCACTAAACAACAAACAGATGAAATTATTACAACACCTGATTTTCAACGTATGGAACCACATCATTTCGAATCAGCTGCGAAACAAATTCAATTGGAATACGATCAAGCCATGACGGTTTTCGAACAATCAATAATTGAGAAAGAAACGAAGAAGGAGGTCTTGACCTATGAAAGTGTAGTGGTAGAATTATTACGAATTGAAACACCTATGCGTCTGTTACAGCGATACCTACAATTATTTTATCAATTACAAAAAGATCCAATCACACAAATTGCATGTACCAAGGCTGGATCGTTATTGCAATTTCATCATGACTCTGAATCATTATCATCATCATCATCATCAACAACAGCACTTCAAAATGCATTGCAACATGTTTATAATTTTGAAATCAACCGAAATAATGACAATAATAATGGCGATCATGATCTAAAACAGCATGAAGAACGAGTACGCGTCTTACAATTACTATTAAATCGATACAACGTTGTGCTCCACAACACCACCACCACCAACAATGATGATGATAGTGAAGAAGTGCAAGATAAATTACAAAGTATAGAAATTGCCATGAAGGATCTTGAATCGAAATTTATTCAATATATAGAAGAGCAACAAATGATTCAAAATGGTCAAGCCGCTCCACCAAAATCATCATCATCATGGTCGACACGGGATAAAATTCAAGACATGTATTATTTGTTGGCCTTGAAACGTGAAGAATCGAAATTATTGGGATATAATGATCATGTCGATATGATATTTCAAACACAAAATCGTATGGCAACCAATATGCAACAAGTACAAGATTTGCATGAAGAAATTATGACATGCTTCAACAAGGACACAATTGATACTACGGACGACAAGTATGCCTACCTACAAGATGTTGGAGCTTCTGGTGGTAGTGGTGCCGTGGATGATGAAGCAACAGATTTACGTACCTATTTGACATTGGATGGTGCATTGGGTGGTATGTTTGGATTGTCAAGAGCATTGTTTGGATTAAGAATTAAAGAAGAAGAAAACAAAGACAAAGTTAATGGTTGGCATCCAGAAGTACGTCTATTTCATGTATATGAAGAAGAAGAAAAAGAAGACACCCAACAAGAGAACCAAGATGATTCATCCACATCTTCCTCTTCTTCGTCATATGTAGGTTCATTCTATTTGGACCCGTACAGACGTCCCTTGAAACAGTATCGTAATTTTACAGGTACACTTTTGGAACGTACCGAAACCACTCCCCATCCTCTTTTGTATATGAATCTTACCATCCGTCCACCCGTTTGGGATCATATGCCAACTGATATATCCTTTGATGATACCTTGGCCCTCTTTCACGAGTTTGGACATTGTTTGCAGTTCCTACTCACCAAGGATACGGTACATGGTGCAGTTGATGCCACAGAACAACAAGTTCTAGTACCCATGGATGTAGAAGAAGTTGTACCCCAATTTATGGAACATTGGTTATATGAAGAATCTGTATTACAAAGTTTGGCACATTTGTCACAATCATCAACATCCATCCCATCCGAACTGATTACCAAACTTCAACAACGTCGATCGAAACAAAAAAAGTATGAATTATTGGAACGTATCTTTTTATCCGAACTTGAATTTGCCATTTTGTCAGCATCATCTTCTGAAGATGAATCCATTGTAGGTATCCAAAAACAAATGGCCGATACGTACATGTCTCATAATCCATTCCCTAAAAGTGACATTTCACCACTGATGGATGTCATGACGAACAATCTCGTGACAGGCAAACCTGTAGGACATTATCGATACCTCTGGTCGGATGTGATGAGTGCAGATATCTTTCATGTGTTTACTCAAGTAGGACTCTCCAATGAAAATGAAATTAAACAATTGGGTAGAAAGTTCCGTCATGCATTTTTAGATTTTTCCCCAGGTACTGCTGCTGATAATGTTGATTCGAGATTCCATGAGTTTTGTGGACGTGACACTCAAATGTCAGCCCAAACAATGCTTCAAATGCATGGTTTGTCCAAGAAAAACGAAATAAGTAAATAAATAGACACTACATTGTTTCTAAAATACAGAAAATCACAAAGTTCATTTTTAAAATAGACATATATATATATGTTTATGAAATAATATGAAAACATGATATGTAAATACAATCAAGTTCAAATGGCTCTCCAAGTCTCCACTGTATAAAATGTGCATCATATATCCAATCCACGTATTTCTTGTTTCCTTTACGTACACTTTCACCTTGCATTCTGACAGTAGGAATTTTTCTTCTTCTCACTCTTGTCACGTAGTACAAGATACCTTGTAATGTAAAATTAATTTTGTAGATACGTCCTGTACATCTTGAAAACGTAGTAATCAAAAAGTAGTCATCTCTTTACTTTTTATGGGGCATGACTGCGTCTTTGTAAGGCAAGACAGGTCTGACAGGAATGGCACATGCACACCTATCCTTTTGAGATTCCTGCAATTTAGGAGGGAATTCCTCGAATGGATTGTATTCCCTACAAAGGTAAGGATTGCAACTAACCTTTAAGGATGGGACACATTTAGGGACACACTTTCCTCCATTCTTCTCACAAGCATTTCTAGGTGCTGAAATGCACACAGGATCTTTACAATCTGGATGTTTGATAATTACTGGATCGACGTAAGCAGGTTGGCATGCAAAATTCTTATTACCTGTAACTATTACATCATACAAACAATTATTCCGAAGTTCAGGATATATAGCAGGAATATCATTGCATGTCCTGTTACAATCAATTTCGTCTGCATTAACTAGATCCCTGCCTTGATCCCTGCCTTCTTCCCTCTTACAAGGGAAAACCTGATCGTGTGTGTGTATATATTATATAATATATAGTATAACAACAATAGGAAAACAGAAACACTTCACTTGAGTTTACAAAATAATAATAAACATCATGTCAGTATCGTTTCAATACTTACCTGACCTTCTGGTGGTTCAGGAAAATCTCTTCCACACTCTGGTGGGCCTTCACATGCACCATTTAGAGAAGGAAAAATACTTTCACCAGGTGTTACCTGCCACTCCTGAGCCCACAGAAATGTGTCAGTAGTAGTAAATGGGGTACCAGCACGGTCAGCAACACCACCCGAATTCCAGGATCCACACATGCCTTCCGCATTCATGAATAAGGCACCATTGCCTTGAACTTGGACAGAAAAACCATAAGTATATTGAATGATGCGAATGAAGAAATCATTAGTGCTGCTAGCACCAAGATCAATTTCATATACTGGGTAAGGTGACACCGTTGTTGTGATGGGATAACCTCCCAAATTGGAAGGTGTAGTAGCAGGAGGAGAAGACTCCAGCACCAAGTCATCACCGTTAATTCGTACACCAACACTGTCAATAGAAGAATAGCCTCCCTGAGGCTTGGTTGCAATTTGTACTTCCAATGAAAGTGTGTCATTTGGATCACTAGGATCTGCTATCTTCTTGATCAAAACGACTTCGCATTCTCCTTGATAATCATACCAAGTACCATCCCATGTATGAAAATGTGGATCTGTGTTTATAAAGTTTTCATTGATGAAAGAATCATATTTCGATAACAAGAAGAAACACAAGGTTATGTGTCAGCGTCTAGTACAGAAGGGAGCAATCGAGAAACACAAAAACTATAAACAAAAACCTGGTAAATTTAACAATAGTTTCTGAAGTAATGCTTGTAAAGTAAAAATTCGTAGAACTCACCGGGATGACACCCACAAGATGCTTCGTCATATAGTCCTAAGCCATTTGTGATGGAGGGGAGTAATGTGAGCAGCGTCAACTGAACGAAAGACAAAATAGAAAGCTTCATAGTAACCCTTTTGCTGTTGTATGATGAGTAATTCTTTCAAATCTTGCTTTCTGAGTATAAAAAATATGAATCAAGTAAACGAGAGACTATGATTGATGCTCTAATTTTTTTTGAGTGGAACCGTTTTCTCTGTTGCCTTTTTCTGAAATTTTGTATCCACCAATGAGTCGATACTGATCGATGTGTACCAGGTACCGTACCGGAAGTAACTGGTCGGTATTGTTTTCCTACAGCAGTGGTAGCAGTAGCTAGCGACTTCATAATAGTTGGCGCTTTTCTACTGTATGGTTCGTTTTTCGACTATAGAAGTACAAACTAGTGATACGTCTAACAGACCGTATATGCTCGTACCCTCTGACGGTAATCACTTCTTAGGTGGTACCTTCGAAACTAGGTAACATATTATTATGTGAATTATGCCTGGAACTGGTTGTCCGTAGATCCTACTACTGGTGTCAGTCTTTTTTCCCCTTTCTCCGCTACATATTATTATAAGAGATATAGACTACCGTAAACAGTAAAGTAATATTATAGCTCTACTACCAGGTAGGTTGTCCTCTGGGTACAAAACGATTACACGAACCGAACTATACATCTTTTATGATTCACGATCGTGATTGAGGTTATCTTCTGTAATAATAAAGCAACTGATAGATAATTTAACGGCTTATCCGACAATATGCTTTTATTTTAACGGCCGTCGTTTCTATTCGCTGTGCATTTTTTACAGACAGTAACTGGTAACCTTTTGAGTTTTCTCTACTACCTCGTAATCCAAGCAGATGAGTACCGATTGATCTGTCACAAGGTTCTCGTTTCAGGTGACATTACATGGTATGTCAGAAACAACCATATAATAGTATTATTTGTATTGTTCAGTCTGGACAAAAGTGCAAAAATCTAAAATTCACGACTAAAATGGAAAGCTGTAATGAAATACCAATTGACATGAATACTCCTTGTTCTTGAAGCAGAAAACAGATCCTTCCGCGGATGAACCATATCAAGGTAGCCCTGTTTACGGATAATACATACTAAGACTGATTCTAAGATCAACAGGAATGTAGAGTCACGAACCGAAAAAAAGAGCTTCCTTTTCTGAAAGTTTTGTCTCCGTTGTTTTTTTAAATAATAAAACTTATACTATACAGTGCAGTGATACGAAGATATTCAGAACCTACGTAGGTCTAATTATTAGATCCTACCTTCAGTGGTAGTCCTACACGAGTCCTACAATCCTAGGTCCCAGAGTAACTAGCAGAAGGCAGAAAGAAGTATCGACTCATTCGTGTATGGATCTTCTCTAGAGAGAGAGAAAATTTCTGAAATAAAACATAGAAAACAGTTTCCTTAAAAATAGGACACGGGTCTCTCATTATTCTTAGTATTCGAAAAAAAAGATTGAAAAGATACACAAAACATAAAACAAAGCGAAGATTTCTGTTGCTCATAACTCACTATGAAACTTTCTATTCTGTCTTTCATTCAGTTGACGCTGATTACATTGCTTCCATGCTTTACAAATGTTGCTGGACTGGGTTTGTACGATAATGCAACTTGTGGATGCCATCCTGGTAAGTTACGTTATGTTATCTTATTTGGTGCACTTTGTAGGTCAATTATGCATTTGATTCCTCCGTCGCGTTACGTCTGTCACAATTTTAAACTGTGTTGTAATACTCCATTTCTCGACTAACCCATTCACACTCTAATTTTCTTACTAATTCCTAAATAGATCCACATTTTAATACTTTTGATAGCACATGGTATGATTTTCAAGGAGCATGCGATGTGGTTTTGATCAAAAAGATAGACCCTGTTGGAAACAGCATTGAGTTGCATATCGCAACTGAGCCTAGAGGTGTTTATTCTGCTATTGTTAGAGTCGGCCTTCGAATCAACAATGAAGTTCTAGATCTTGTTGATTCGGATAACTTCACTGCCGAAGTTCCTACTTCATTAGGTGGTTTCAGTGCCACGGCAAGTGTATCTTCCTTTGAGCAAGTTGCTGAAGTAGATCTCGGCGGTGGTTATTTTATTCGCATTACAAATTGGGTAACTACTTGGTCGCCGGGTTTGTCAATCCAAGTTTTTGGCAATGGTGATTTGTTCCAGAACAGTGAAGGCATGTGTGGATCCTGGAACTCTGGTGGAGTTGCTCGCCGTGATGGATCACCATTTAGTAGTACAAATACGACTACGTGGGCAGAAGAATGGCAGGTACAAGACTCTGAGAAAATCTTTGATACTGTCAATGATGCGTGTCTAGGTCCTGGTACGTGTGTACAGGACTTTCCATTTGGAACAACTGACGTAAGTCATCAAATATATTGGAGTATTCTTGAATTTTATTTCTGGATTGTTTCACTGAGTGCCAACTTTTTCTTTACCGTGTATCATCTTCTAAAACGGATTCCAGGAGGGTTGTAACCCAGATGTCCCGAAAGAAATACGTCACCAAGCAGACCATGCTACTGCTCCCCGTGACGGGACAGGATCAAGAAATCTATCTAATTTGAAGTGTACAAGGACATGCAATGATATCCCTGCTGAATATCCCGAGCTTCGGGCAAATTGTTACTATGATGTGATTGCTACAGGTATATCTGAATATGCATGCCAACCTACCTACGTACGGCCTGTGATTATCAAGCAACCCCCTCCTTGCGACGATCACGAGTGTGTGTCTGTGAAACCAAACCTTTGCGAAAAGAATGGTGGAAGGTGTGTCAAAGGTTGCGTTACGTCTTCAAAATTCACTTGCAATCCACTCCTTTGCACTGAAGTGAGAGGGGCAGAAATGCCTCCTCGGGACCTTGCTAAAAATGCAAAATTGAAGGGCACAAACAAGAAAGCGGCAAGGGCAGCCGCACAGGAGACGAAAAAAGACGACTGTGATTGCGCCATTCCTGTTCGGCAGGTTCCCGTCCTCCAGGCACAGCTTGTAGATGTATAAAGTGCAACCTTTTCTTTTTCTTTCTATCTTTCTGTTGAATTATTTTCAAACACAGAAAAATTGTATCCATATAATTATTGTATGAATCATCCAGCGTGTACATGTATCATGAATTCATCATTGCGAACAAGATTTAGTGAGAAATGGAGCATGTTAATCTGAAACCCTAAATCATTTATAATTTAAATTGCATTGTCAGCTTTCATTAGGCTTTCACATCGGTCGAGAGCTACACTTTAACCTAAAAACCCATATGTCTTTGTCCCAAACCTACTCTGATATTGTATTCGTCTTCCGGGACTACTGTATTGTTTAGAACGATTGATAAGTATTCCCTACTATCTTGCTTGCTCATTGTTGGCCAGGGATAATTGAAGAATGTCGTAATGGCAGAAACACAAAAGATTGAATGATATGGGACATTGACTGTGAGACTGACTTGTGTGAAGTCAAGCAGACAAACGCAAGAAAAGATCTGAAAAGATAAAAGAAAGGTATTTTAAAATAATTAATTATATAATATCTTGCTAATTTTTTTCACCGGATACAATTCATACAAACAATATCTTTATTTGTTGTATTAATTCTTTCACCGTTAGAAAGACAACTGAATAGTTAAAAGATATTTAACATGCAAAGCTTGTTGACCTCTAAAAAAATATAAACATACCAGTGGTACAGTTACACGTTACTCTAGTATGTACCTGGTAATCTAGACACAAACAAGGCTACTACTACTACCAGGTATAATGTTGACAATATTTGAAAGTTCTTCCGTTATCCTGCCGGACTTCTTTGTCAACTGTACTTGATGTAGTCCTATCCTGCCATTACCGCTATGTCCCTGGTGGGTAGACTCTACCAGGTAAGGTACTACGTTTATGCTCTCTAGCGGTCCTTCTCTGCTCTTTTTTTGCGCTTCTCATCTGTATTGCCCCATTTTTGTGTTGAGTATAATTAACTAATGGCTTTGTGTTCAGGAGTAGAAGTATTGTACCAACGATAGTGAGTGTTTTGGTTCGAAAAACAAGTAAAAGGAATCGGAGGACACATCAGGATGTGTACTCCAGATGATGGTGTGTGCTGAACAACAACCTTTGTAGTTTCTATCTTGTTCATATTCATTCAAGTCTTCAATAAAGTGACGGAGAGAGAAGTCCAACACGCGGCATATTATTATAGAGTTATTGTTTTTAGGAATATTTAGAGTATTGTTATTTCATCCAAATTAGACGACAACAATGGAAGAACGTTTGAAGACACAACTCACAAAAAGGCGTCAAGAAGGGACAATCCGGAAATTTCTTTCGCCTGATCAACAATTTACAAATGAGCAACGCCATGCGATTGATTTTTCAAGTAATGATTATCTTGGATTGGCTCATTGTCCAGATCAAGCATCTCGTGTAGAAAAATCATACAATAATAAAACACATGATCAATTTGAAGAAAGATACTCTAATGAGAAACAACAAACGAATTCAACAGCACCAACACCAAATTCCCATGATACTGCAAAAAAATTTAAATTATTAGGTGCTACAGGATCACGATTATTATCAGGTGATTCTT
Organism: Asterionellopsis glacialis; assembly: GCA_014885115.2. Taxonomy (NCBI): domain Eukaryota; phylum Bacillariophyta; class Plagiogrammaphyceae; order Rhaphoneidales; family Asterionellopsidaceae; genus Asterionellopsis; species Asterionellopsis glacialis. The sequence continues at coordinate 29,959 of WKLE02003012.1, forward strand.
ATTATTGTCAAGCATTGGAAAGGTGGTTAACCAAGGTCCATAATCGTGAATCAGCTCTCATCATGAATAGTGGATACGATGCAAATTTATCTGTCATGTCATCGTTACCACAATCGAATGATATTGTCATCGTTGATGAATTAGTTCACAACAGTATTTTGATGGGTTTGCGCATGAGTCGTATAACACAACAACAAATACGGAAGTTTTCACATAACAATATGAAAGATCTTGAAAGTTTGTTGCACCATGAAGTAAACATCACTAAGAACAAGAAACAAACAAGCAAAGAAGATATTAGTAGCAGTAGTCAAATTTTGATTGTTGTAGAAAGTGTGTATAGTATGGATGGTGATGTTGCACCTCTGGTGGATATTTGTAACTTAGCAACAAAATATAATGCCCATGTGATTGTAGATGAAGCGCATGGTCTTGGAGTTTATGGACGTACAAATGTGGAACATTTACAACTTCCGGAAGAAAGACAAGACAAGCAAGATGGAAAAGATTATGACGATGATAATGCACTCAAGACTCCTCCGCTATTATCCTTCTCTACCAAGAAATGTCACAAATCGGTGGTAACTGATAAGATTAGCAGTGGCGGTGCTGTGTGGGGTGGGACAGGTGTATTGGCAGCATTCGAGTTGGAATCACACCCAGCTTTGTTGTGTTCAGTTCATACATTTGGTAAGGCAGCAGGATGTCATGGTGCTGTCGTCTGTGGATCTGCACTGTTGATGGAATATTTGATTAATTATGCAAGACCGTTCATTTATTCGACAGCCTTACCACCCCATTCACTGGTCACAATTGAAGAAGCCTACAAAACTATGATTTCACCTGCGACTACTACCAGTGGTGGTAGTTGTGGTGATGCAATACGAACACATGTATTTCAACTTGTATCCGTATTTCGTTGTAAAATGTTAAAGGCATTGGATGAAGCAGCATCCGCAGCAGCAACAAAAAATGGTATTATGTTGTGGCCAAGTCCTTCACCTATACAGGCATTGGTTGTTCCCGGAAATGATGTTTGTATCGCGTATTGTCGTAGAATCCAACAAAAGAGTAGTGGTAGTATACTTTTATATCCTATTCGTACTCCAACAGTTCCAAAAGGACAAGAACGTGTACGCATAATCTTACATGGGCACAATACAAAAGAACAAGTTGAATATTTGGTGTATATTCTTTTAGATACACTTGTTGAAATGGATTTAATCACATTACCACTGTGGGAGAAACAGCAACAACAGCAACATGACAAGATGATTCGAATTCGATCTAATTTGTAAAGGCAGACGAGGAGGGGGGAGTTGATTTCTGTTCTAGAAAAAGTCAATTAAAATCATCCAACATGAAACTTCCCATCGACCTATAAAATAGAGGCACATAGGCATACACACGAACACATTATGATTCCCACAAAACTAATTTTCTAACTCGTTTATACTTTAGAACCAAAAAAATGTCTCTTTCCACAATGTATATCGACCTGTTTTCAAACCAGTTATTTGTTGCATGTATAAAGTGATTCAAAGCAATTCAGAGTTGATATAGCATTTCACCACTCATTCGTCCCACAAATGTTCATCGTTAACGTAATATTATGTGTGTGAACTACTTAATAATATTGTTGCCTTTTTTCGTCTTTTTTGGTTTAGACTGCATATTTGACATAGGCATCACGGATTAATTGAACAGAAATGAACATCGACACTGTATGTCCACCACATCTCATATAGTAAGGTAAGAATCCTTCGTATAAGGCCTTAATACCATTTTCAGTAGCTACCTTACTCAAGGTTTGTATGGTTCCTGTATAGGGGAGTTTGCCGGTCGTAGGGTCAGCCTTTTGCGATGCCATACGATTCTTCGATGCCTCTAAAGGCATGGTGACAATGGAATAAATCAATCCACTTGTCATGGCGGCACAGAAAACGTTAGGGATTGAGTTTTTGGTCTGATTGAATTGTTCGGTATAGAATACTTTGAATTGATCCAGGGTTGCGACCTGGAATACACCCACCATCATGGCACGGTTCACAAATGGTCCACTACCTCTCCAAAAGGCAGCTAAACCTTCTTCCTTGACAATACGAGTTGCGGTATCCATGACATTTTTATAATTACGACGTTGATCAGGTGGCAATGTAGCATCATTTGACATACGAACTGTAGCAACTTCAGCAGGACAAGAAATATACGCTGCCATTCCACCAGATATGGCACCAACTGCAACACTGTTTGTTTATTGTTTGTGGATGATAAGTTACGTTTTCAAAGTTATGATTGTACGATCAAGAAAAATGGTGTAAGAAAGCAGCATTTGTCTGTGGAAAAGAAAGAGAGAATCATTCTAAAGAGAGTCGTTACGAAGAAACCAAATCCGTTTATGCAGAAAGCATTCACTCGAAAAAGTTCATTTTCTCCTTCAACAATAAACAAAGTCAAAAAGTAATATTCATACTTGTACGTACCGCGATGCAAAGTCGGTCGTTCCACGGTATTCATGTAATAAATCACGAAAGGTTTCAAACAACCCAAATCTCGAAGATGCATAAAAGATTTGTCGGATTAATCCGGCAGGTAAACCATCATACAAACTCATCCAACCATGTTGCTTAATCATTCCCTGAAATGAGAATGGTTTGCCTTGGGTACTTGCTAAATTCGATCGTACAGCTACAGTATTGGCTGGATGAACCACAGCCCAACCCATCATACCACCTAAACCAGATGTAGCAAAAATTAAACCTTTCCCAAGTTGTGGGGTGGCTGGTGCAGCAGCTGTTGAGCCTCCTGCAGGTGATGTTGCCATCCAAGATTTCGTTGGTGAATACATGATGGGATACGAAAGTGACCTAATGCTTGTCCTTATCGTCACTAACTACGTATGACCAAAAACACCAAATTGAGATGGGTGCGTATGATATTATGATGGGAAAGGAATTATTTTTCTCTTTTGCACCACACTCTCTAGAGAGGTCCTGGGTAGAAATAAATGTTGACTTTGTTTTCCTCTTCTCGGAATAAGAACATTCGCATAGTTCGCATCTTGGCATCTTTTTTTCTTGTGGCCTTCCTTTACGGGGATAGTCAGTAGTTATGAGTTACGCGTGTTAGGTGCGCATAGTTTTGACCCAAATTTCATATTACCTGCACGTCACACTTTGTCCACGTTGGTATGTGTGGCAGAGGACAACGAGCCAGCGAGCCAGGGACACCCCATCAGCATTACCAAAACAAAAATTCATACCTGGTACGACGTGTTACGGACGGGTGGTACGTACTAGAATCTTCCTTTTTTATATAAACATATTCGGGCGCTTGTGCTATAATATTACATATTATTTCTGTCGGAGGGAGGGACAAGATATCGTACATGGACATCTTCGGTCGAGAAAGATGACACTTCCTTGACTTGCTTTCAAAACACAACAAAGAACATATTGCGTTTCTCGAACGCATGCTTGTCGAGAGAGTATTATTTGTCTAACTAATCACACAATGATGAAATCATTGTTTTTTGCATCCTTCTTCGGAACACCACTAGTTTTGCGTTCTGTTGTGGTATTGTTACTGATACGAGTAGAGTCAAGTTATGGATTGTCCACATCGACATTCAACACTCCTAATATTCCGGGTAGTAACTTACCACCTTTGGTACCCTTGGATGATTTAAATGCATTGCGTCAACACCATTTCTTTTCAGCGACCAGTAATTGGGTTATACCTGGAAAGGTCATGCAGGGACGTAATCCAAATTCAGGACGTGGTTCTTCGACCGAACGTGTCCGAGCCTTACGACAAGAAGGGAATGTATGTACCTTTGTTTGTTTACAAGCCGAAATTGAACCACAACAATTAGATGGGGTCGTATCTACTGGAACAGACAGTAGTAGTAGCAGCACTAGTAGCATTGTGATGGGTGGATCGCAAGATTACAAAACCAACCCCATGCCTGGATTTACATCCTATGCACAAGATGCCTTGAACGTACAACCCACTGTCCCGCCTAAATTTGTACATTTTGGTATTCGTGATTTTCAACCAGCTGAATCTTTGGATGAATTGGAAACATTGATTATGCACTTGAAAGATCGTGTATTGTCTTCGGATGAAAATGATGTTTTGTATCTGCATTGTTGGGGTGGGAAAGGACGTGCTGGACTTGTAGCTGCATGTTTGTTGGGAGCATTGTATAACGATGTTGCAACTCAAAGGATGGACGCTGAAGAAGCCTTACAACGAATCCAAACATATTGTGGAATACGAAATCAAGGCATGGGAGTTGAAATTAAATCACCTGAAACAGAAGGACAAAAACAACAAGTACGTGACTTTTTCAAATTAAAGTTAATGGTATAGCAAATTTAAAATATATTAGAAATGTATCATCCCACAAGAAGAGATACATCTATGGAGAGATTTCTAGAGTGTCTTTACCAGGGTAACAGGTAGGACTGGAAGAGGAGGGGGTGGGAGAGACACCCCAATATGGTTGAACATGCTTCTTTCAAATCATCATGATTTTGCTTTTTCAGTCACCCATGTTGAATTAATGTTGCTCCTGTGGGTGACAAAAATTGTCCATTGTAGACTAGCCCTAACTATGGCGAGCGATACGTTACACGAGAAAATGGTAAGACGTACAGACAAAACGAGAACGCTTCTAAAAGAAGAAGGAAGAAAAAAAGTATGCGAAATGACGTCATTTTGGTGGAACGGAACGTGAGATTCGTGCCATTGGTTGGTCGGTTTGAATGACAAAATCTAGTTTGTACTGTGAATCTACGTATAGTTAGTTCCAGTACTTTTTTTACGACGTCGTCTCACATCTGCTGGAATCTTGGTCCATTGTCCTCACATCTTCATGAAGAAAACGCACGTTTCGTGACAAAGGTGCGGAATTAGTAACTTTCCGTTTGATACTCCCGTGTGTTCTCATTGGTGATTTCAACCTAAGGCGAGAAGAAAAAGAATTCGGTATGAGAGAAAGATCAGATTGATATTTGAGAATTGTTCCGTTCCGAACTTCCTATATTTATTTTGGCCTTGTTGATCAAGCCATCTGTTTTTAAAAATCATACATGCTCATCGTACAATAAAATAATAATTGATCAACTAAAATGAATGCATCATCTTCGGTACAAACCATGGAGGATTTGAAAAGTAATGCTTCCGAATTTATGTCGGCATCATCCAAATTAACATGTAAAAGAATACGGCAACAGCAACAGCAACGGCATAATCACCAAGAAGAATCTGTATCATCTACCTCCATGTACAATAGTATTGCAGCTGGGTACATTGCAGGAGTTTGTGGTATTATTATTGGTCATCCCTTAGATTCCATTAAAGTCATGTTGCAAACACAATCCGCACAAATGGTATCACCCATCACATTGCGACCTACGTTGGTAGCACGAGCTGGTAGTGCAACTGTCCATACAGCAGCCATGCCATACAACTTTTTACAGCAACGACAACACATGACAGCTACTACACAAGCAACAGCAACAAGGACGACATCCTCAACTACAGCACAACATTCCTTGAAACGATTGTATGCAGGTGCAAAAGGTCCTCTACTTACAGCAGGTATCATTCAAAGTATCAATTTTTGTATCTATGATTCGTTACGAAGAATCCTTCATCAGTACGATGATTCGGAACATACCAACAATGCATACCTTCCATCGCTACATAAAGACAGTTTATACAATATAGCATTAGCATCTACATTCTCAGGTGCAGCTACAACTATATTGACAAGTCCACTCATCATAATTAAAACGAAACAGCAATTGACTGGATGGAATTTCCAACGTGCCCTACGAGAAACAGCAAGATCATCATCATCATTTAACAACGGAGGTAGTATCAATTTGAAGAACTTTTATGTTGGTTTTGGTCCGCACTTATTTGCATGTTCTGTTGGAAGAGGTGTTTATATGTGTGCTTATGAAATGATTAAACAACAAATAGCGGAACGAAAAGTACAACAAGCTACGGGTGTGACAATGCAAGAACGCATGATTTGTGCAGCCTTGGCCGGTATGACGTGCTGGTCTGTTATTTTTCCAATGGATGCCTTACAAAATCAAATGTACAAACAAGCATTGACATCATCATCATCATCAACCAATGGTAATAAAACGATGAGTACATATGAAATGGCAACCATGATGTATCGTCAAAATGGTATTGGAGCATTCTACAGAGGGTTTGGTGTGACTATTTTAAGAGCCGGACCTGTAGCTGCCGCTGTCTTACCTGTATTTGATATGTCACTTGAATGGTTGTCACAAGACTAAAAAAGTAGAGTAGGAGGGAAAGCAGAATCAAAATAGAAATTCATATTTATCTTTATCTTCTAGGATCCGTGACCTAGGTCCTATGTTCTTTATGCTTGTATATCGTTCAGATTTTTGTCAAGAGGGAAGGTCATGATAGGAGAAGCCATCTATCTATCCCGTGTTGGACATCTACGGGCAGGTCCTAGCTAGTCCCAAGATTCTCATTCAAAACACAAAGCCTCACTTAGAAAATAGCACTAACCCTGTAAATGATAAAGTGTTCTTCGAAAAGCATTTTTTTTAAAGTCAGAAGAAACAAACCCGTGCATGAAAATTCCATGTTCCATGTGTCTCCTACAAGTACTACTTGTATTATCTGGTAGTTTTGAAATTGCAAATCTTCCAAAAAAAATATCCTTCATGTAGTACAGTATTTAGCAGTGTACCTACAATGTGTCCATCAGACATCTCATGCCCATCCCATCCAATCACTCATCACATACAACGAACTGTGACAACTACCTCATGCCGCACAAACAGACAATTCAAAAATCAAAACTACCTCTGACAGAGACGCAAACTTTGAATCATGACGGATGCTAAACTATTTTTACTTTTTTTGCTGCTCGCAAATTCAATAGTGTTTTTACTAGCGACATGTTGTAAACCGAAGCAAAATGCCACAAGAATCAATCAACGTCGAGGAACGGTGGCAGATAGAAAGGAAGCAAGAAGAATTGCTCAGAATCAAAATGAAGAAGTTTAGAATTTCTACTTTGTTTTGGGTCTATATTGTGGTGCTTGTACACTACAGTAGAGCATCATGTCAAGTTCTTTTTCATGTTTTTACGTGAATTTTCTCCGCATATCCATTCTTCCATAGTTGGAATGTTCAAATTATACAGAAACAAAAAGACAAGCTTGAGATCTTGATAATTTTTTGTTCGTTGCGGGAAAGAGAAAGATGAACTATGAAGTTTTGAATATTTGCGAATGGTGTATGTCATGAACAACCGAAAATATTGCGTACAGTAGTAGTGGACACGACTATAAAAGCAGAAGGCTTGCAGAAGGAGATAGGAATTGAAGTGTGCTGCAATCACTTTTGTTTTCGTTGTCATATCATTTATTAAATCAAGTTTATTACCTATGTTCTAAGAATGATGAATTTACCAAGAAAAAGTCGAGATCATGTCATACATATAGCAGCATACAACCGCATGCTGTACAAATTTCTAGAAAGATGTTTTTGAGACATCCAGAATAATACATATTGTTAATACAATCAATAAAATAATAAACTCATCCCAAACTCGGTTGATCTTTTGACAAGACTCTGTCAGATCAACTAAGATGTGTCTATCGTTTATTTCCGTCCTGTACCAGTGTAACTCTAGAGAAACTCTAAAGATTACTTAATCCAAGTTTTTCCATTACCTTTTGATGTTCACCAGATTCTTTTCGTTTATTAATTTCCTTGGCAGCTGTTGTCACGTAATCTAATAACGTGTTGCAAATGAACCAATTGCTTAAAAATTTCGGTATGTATCCATTCAATATTGTTTGGCATAATAGTGTTGTTTTGGTTGTTTTACCACCATCTGAATTTGGTTCAAGTTTGTAGGCCCAATAACAATCTGTCGCCTGTAACGCACGTCCAGGTTGTGATTGAAAATTTAATCCAGGTGCAGATGTTGCCATTTGCCATACAGTACCATTATCTGCATTGTCATCTTTATGGTATCCTGATATATCAACACCATCACGTATGAAAAATGGAAATCCTGGTGCATTTGCCCAATACGATGCAATACAAAATGGATCATCTTTTTGTTCTCCTTTATAAGTTTTCAAATTTTTCATCATGACAATTGTAGGATCAATTTGTGTCATGGTAGTGAAATCAAATGCAAATGTTACCATATCTTTTGGTTCGACAGGTAAATTTGATATTTCAATTTTAAAAAATCCGTACCCATTGGCCTTTTTCGTCATTTCATCATGAATGTAATACTTCACTTGACAATCTGTACCATCAATGTTGGTTTTCTTGGACCCGTACGAACGGAATTCGCTTTCACGCTCCTCAGATGTAAAAGATTTTGCTTGTTCCAACATCCATTTCATGTGACTTTCTGCAGTCCCTTCAACACCATCCCAACGTAACCACTTGTTTTCTTTGATTTGTGTTTGTAAGGTTACATTTTCATCTAACCATGGTGTGTGAAAGGATGTTTTGACATCATTGTCTTCATAGGCAATTTGTTCAAACTTGGATTCATAATTTTTACCTACCGCAATCTCTGTAATTTTTGGACATTCTTCTCCGAATGCTTCGTCCTTGTCCTTGTCGTCGTCCTCGTCCTGATGATGATTATTGTCAATTTTTGTCATTGTAAAATTCTTTTTTTGAAGCAAACTCGCGCAAACTAATACAAAAGGGGAAAAGCAACTTTGATTCAAATGCAAACACGTTCGAGATAATGCGTCACAAAATAATAATAATGGTGTTAGTTCGTTTCTTTTTTTATTGTTCTTTCCTCATCAAGACTAGTCATAAAAGAGTGTCATACCTTTTTGTATTGCTGCTTTGCTATGACTGTAAACAGTCACACAATCACGTGAGTCTCTATTGCAGAGATCTTGTTTTGTTCGTGCCAGCCACCACGCCGGCCGACTTTTGGATCTTGTTGTTTGTTCTTGCCTGCGCCGGCCGATGTCCAGTAGTCTCTCAGCGCTGTCTAGATTTTAAGGTATGTTGTCCTAGACACTAGTCCTACCTATCAAACATAAGTTTCGTAGGACAAGAAGTGACGTAGAGGTGCCTACCAGGTACGGAGTTCTAATGTTTTAGTTAGAGTTATTATAGTACAGGTACGATCGATGTCCTGTTCTAAAGGAAATCTTTGATGTAGACGCTCTCGATCAGTTGTAAAATTTTTTGATTACTGTCAGTCAGCTGCGATGGAAACGCGTAACGTGTACGTACCTCTAGTACGTACCTAACGGTCAGGAGCCAATCTACGGGCAAACAGGGAGTGAACATACAACAACAAGATCTCTCAAAAACCAAACCACCCGAATCCCAAGAAACAGATAATCGATAATGTACTCGTACAGTAGCAGGAAACTAGTCTTGGGGTGCGGCTCACAATTATCTGTTGTGCCTTGAAAATGAAACGTTGGGCGGCCATCCATGGTGGAGAGATCAAACTTCAAGTCTACAATTAAATTACTATAGTATGTTCATTAATAGGAGTTAGTACTTTTAGGCTATGAACTGCATTGTAACTAACGCCTGTTTTGCTAAAAAAACTGGTGGTTTTGCTGGTTGTATTGTATGTCAGAAACATTGACGTCCCATGACTGGCGGACCAATTCAATTTAATTGCTTGGTTCCTGTTTTATATCTTGGTGTTCTTCCTTGGCAGGAGCAATATCTGGCATTTGCCTTGATCTCTTAGTTGGGGATTCGTCAGAATGAATGCTATTAGTTGGAGAAGATCTCTTTTTCTTTTCTTCTTCTTCGTCATTTGCACCATCACAGTCTACCCCCTGAGGTGTTTTCGGACCTTTTGCACGCGCAGTCAATGTGGCACAGTGTCGGCTTGCAATCTCATCGTCTTGGATGTAACGTTGTCGGTCGTCCTCTTCTTTTATCATGTATTCGTCTCTCCGTTCCTGTGTTGTATCTTCCCATGCTCGCATTAAGCGACTATTGAGGTTTGTGTTTAACAGAAAATGTTTCGTCTTATCATCAGGATTGTCATAAGATTTGCGAACTTCGAATTCAGCTTCAGATCTAATTTTGCTGCCAACATCATCTAAAAAGAAATGGAAGTCAGATCGCATAGGTTTCACTTCTATAATTTGTTGCCCGTCAGCATCTTGACCCCCTGTCATTTCACGTATCCTGGCATTCTCCATTTCTGTCGTCATCATGGAGTTACTACCAACAGCATTGCTCACATTTGTGTCCGACATGGGCTTTGATGGCGAGGGCGATCTCTGCGGAGGGCTAGCTTTCTTTTCAGTGGAGCGATTTGGACTTTTCCTTCGACCCTTTGCAGGACTTGTAGTCTCTTGAGGTTGCTGTGTTGGGTAAGTGCCGCCACCATATGGGGGGTAACCTTGAGGAGGTGGACCATATCCTGGATATCCATACTGAGAAGGCGGGTGCATATGTGGTGAGTATCCCCCATAAGGTTGAGAGTACGGGCCACCATTACCACCTGGCGGACCACTAGGTGGGCCTCCACTACTACTAGATGGACCATTAGGACCTCCGTTACCATAAGGTGGGCCTCCATATCCCGAGTTGTGGGGAGGAGGATAAGGAGAACGAGAAGACGGAGGTGGATGATGAGGGTACGGTCCTTGACCTGGATATCCACCAGGATATCCACCATGTGGATCGTGTCCACCTTCTGCACCACCCATCATTGTAGATGGTAATACTTCTCCACCAGGATGAGGTCCTTGATGATGGTGTGGTGATCGTAGATCGTCTGACATACTTATGAAAGCAGTTGTAGTCGATATGGAATTACAAACCTCAAAAGATTCAGATTAGACTGTTGTTTTCAATGTCTCTTGATGGCGATTTCACCAGAACTTCCAACCGATCGTGTACAAGAATGGGAGCTTTGGTACTCACTGCCTATGAGAAAATGTGGGAAACCCGTAATTTCAAGTTTATAGGTAAACTGTGGAAAGAAGATATGTTTCGGCCGTTGATTAGTTTTGATGTTTGAAGTCTAAGCAATTATTTTTGTTGTGCCCAGAAAGAACTTTGCATCCGGGCAATAGGCCGTCAAATTCATTTGCGTTGCACTCTTTTTCTTTGCATAGAGCTCTATGGTGAGCAAGGTGGGCACAACGCACCCCTGAGCAGGGGCCTCATAGGCTTCGATGGGTTTCACCCTTTCGGGGAGTTGGAAAACTGGAATAGGGATAGTTTTTTCGTGCGTTGAAAGGGTATGTTCAATATACGTTATATTATATGTATATTTTTGTACTTAAAAACCTAAACGGGGATTCTATGATCCGAAACGGTGAAATCGCATAGTGAGATTATCCCCTGGTGTATTTTCTTGGTTACTTAGCGTTAAACTTATATATCGTCTTGCACATGGTCTGGGTCTCGGGTTCTCAGGGCAGGCCAAGTGGATGCTACATCGCTAATAACTTCAAATAGAACAGTAGCCATTTCCAAATGACCCCATCTTGAACGAACTTTTTTGCTAAAAACAGAAAGATAGATGATAATGCAAATAATTTTAAAAAGTTTGACATTTAAAAAAGTTAATCAGAAAAAAATCTATTTGAGTCTTTCGTTGTTGAACATTGATTGTTGTTTTGTCCTTTGGCTTTGTGTGTGGTGTGTGCGAATGTGAGTGCAAGTCGTATTCTTATTTTTTAGTAACAGCGATTGTTATTCTGTCGATCTCAAAAAGGCTTTTAAAACGATTTTATATATAGTGATACCATGCGATTCTCGAAATTGTGGTCTGTTATTGGTGCTTGTTGTCGATTCAATATTGGCTTTTATGTATGTGTTGCTTTTGTATGCGTCAAAATAGATTTTATTTCCTTGTTCCTTCCTAGAGCATCTTGGGGGGGGAGCGTTACCCTCACAATCAAGATTTATTTACAAAATATTGCTTTATGATTTCACAGCATTTACATCTCTTGTTAAAACAAACATTGTGCCTTTGTTACCACGTCCAATACGTATATCATCATCCACATACGTAACTTCTAACCATCCATTCTCTGTTGAATTTTGTATCGATCTGATAATATCAAATACGAAACCAAAGTTAATTTCAATACCATTGTTAAAGATAATAGTTGCTTGATTGAAGGCTACAAGGACACGATTAGGTACGTTGGAGGATGGACGGAATGGACCACCTACAACAACACGTCCAAAGTCTAATGTCACATCATTCGTTACCGTAGATTTATCAATATTAAGAATTTGTTTCACAACCTTGTTGGATGTATCAACGGTTATACCAGCTGCAGTTACAGTACCCTTGGCATTGTACTGATTCGTAGGTATATTTGCATCACCCTCCTTGGAAAATTGTGGTTTCCATAGATCATCATCGTCTTTGTCGGCACCATAATTATCACTGCTTTCAATTTCACTTGGTGAGGTATATTGCAAATACCATGTTCCATCTAATAATGTTTTTGCTTCACTGTCTTGGAGTAAGGTAGGCGAAGGTGGTTTTTGAAGTTCCAACGATCGTACAATTTTTAACACTTCACGTTGCTTTTCAGTTGTTGCATCTTTACCATTGTTCGTAAATGATACCGCTTGTAATAAAGATGATTTAGTTTGTTCAATTATCATTTGTACCTTTTTGTTTTCTTCTTGATTATTATCATTGATCAGGATGGATTTGGAATCATTATTATTTTTTGTACGACGACCAAAAATTTTTGGCAATGATGGAAATTGTAATGCATCACAAACGAAAGTTGTGCTTGTTGTAGTTGTTGATATTGTCATCATGACAAGTGATGAAATGAAGAATGATGGAATTCTCATTATAATAGATGTTATTTTATTTTCTGGGGTATTATTGTAAAGGAATAGAACAAAGAGGGTTCAATTGAATTGATGGATCGATCGATTTTGCTGTGTGGTCCACCGCAATAATTTCGCAAAGAAGAGAGCCGCAAAGATCAAAGATGAGAGGCAAATCAAATGAACTTCAACGTCGACTCAAATGCTCACCTGGGGTTCCGAACGCTCTTCGGGCTCCTCTAGAGAGGGAGAGAGGCCGGAGCGTTGGCCCAGTTACTACTGTAAAAGGTTATGAAGCAAGCTCTGTAGAAATAAAAAGAAGACGTACGGACTCCATAACTGGCAATAGAATGGCCAGAGTCATTTTACTTTCAGATGGAGTGGGGTGGTTTTATATTTTTTTGGGGTTGTCGGATAGCACATAAAATCCATGATGTAAAAAAATAAAAAAATCGAAAGACACACAGACTTCACAAAGATCGATCGATTGATCGATTGATCTCCCTGGCATCAAAATCAATCTGAAAATCGATAAGGATGACGATGAAAGGAGCTACGAGCACGTCGAAGACGATCAAGAAACCAGGCTTGAACAAGAACAGCTGCAGAAATCATTCCATTTTCTCGGTTTTAATTGTTGGTTGTCTTGTTCTACTCGGATTTGTAGAAGAAACGAATGCTTTTTCTCCCATCCATCGAGGTCAGGCACGATTTTTCCTTGATACAGCTGACCTCGACGAATGGGAATCACTCCTTCCACTTGGTATCTTTCACGGAGTTACAACTAATCCAACCATCTTGGAAAGATGTGGACATCCGTGCACTGTGTCTACTCTCCACAACCTAGCCTCGAAATGTTTGGAATATACGGATGAATTTATGTGTCAATCATGGGGATCAACTGTACAAGAATTATATGATAATGGTATGGCATTATCTGAACCAGCAAGAGATCGAATTGTTGTAAAAGTCCCTGTTACACCATTAGGAGTTGAAGCAGCATCAAAACTTATAAAATCAGGTGTACGTATTTGTTTGACGGCATGTTACAATCACAAACAGGCCTTAATTGCTGCCAATGTGGGTGCAGAATACCTTGCTCCATACTTGGGGAGGATGACAGATGCAGGCAAGGATGGTCGAGATGAATGTTTAACAATGTTGGATATAGTGGATGGTCTTCAAAGTACGACGCGAATTCTTGTGGCAAGTTTACGTGACGCAGAATCAATTTCTGACCTAACTGCATCAGGTATGGATACCTTTACATTTAGTCCTGATGTAGCTCGAATGCTTTTTGAAGAACCACTCACAGATAAAGCAGCTGTCGACTTTGAAGAAGCAGCCGCACGAGGAGGAGGATCATCATAACGAAAAAGATGAATTGCAACAGTTGTAGATTGTTGGGTAATCACTATCTAAAGAGTAGAGCTAGTAAATATTTTTCAAGTCACTCTCTACCTTCCGTATAGTTATTTACAATGCATATCATGGTTGTTCTTTGCCAAACTTGATACTGCTTTAGTGGCACATGGAGCGTGACCAACATAATCTCTACCAAGTCCCAGACTTACGACGCAGTCCTCCAATAACGCTCATTATCATTGCAATATTGAGGTCAATAACAATACGCAGCCAACAACATTAGTTTTAAATAAGAATACGCCTTGTTTCTTTAAAATATAGTTCTTAGATAAATTGCATTTATCTTTTCTCTAAATAAGTAATCCCTTTTCCCAAACTTTTTTTTTCTTTTGCTTCCATGTCTCCTTTTCTACTTGTCTGTTTTAGCTCATTTGAGATAGGTAGAAACAAAAGGTCCCATAGCACATCTTGCGCATAATTCTTTAGATACCAATGCATGCACAGGAATTTTGGTAGTCCGCGTTAATGAAATTCTTGCATGACCTGTTCCTATCGGATTTGTTTTGCACTTTTGTTGACGAAAAGTCTAAGAACTTTTCTGAATATAGTCAGGAATGCTTCGGTTTTGAATGTGTCTAGGTCATCTAATGGCTGAATTGATTTGCTATTTTCTTCTCCTGTAATTCCATGTGATCTGACGTGATACTCACGACGTGAGCTCTATATTCATGCATTCTTCTTGAGCTTCACCTTGGATAGTATCATGTTCATCACCACCCTTGACATCCACCCATACCATCATGCCTTTATCTTCATGATTCAATTTATGACAATGTGCAACAATCCGTCCAGCAAAATCAAAGAATTTCATTCGTACTGTACATTTGTCCCTTTTCTCTTGTTTTCCCTCGAGGGAAGTACTAGCAGCAGCAGCTATAGTATCATAATATTCACCTTCTTCGTAATGAGAACCACATCCACCAGGTTCTACAATTTGCATCCGATTTATATGAATATGGAATGGATGAAATTGTGTATTCCATAAATTTAATTCAATCAATTGATTCAATTGAAATGTTCGAATTGGATTCTCGACATCCCATGTATGATGATTCATCGATACAACAACCTCCACTTCTGTATTATCACTTTTGGTGACACCTCCATTGCTAATACTGTCACTTTGTACAATAGTTTTATTTTGCATATGTAGATCCCATACATCATCCACTTCCTTAACCAAGGATAGATCAGGCAAATAATATGGTCGTTTTGGACTCCATTGAGTTTGAGTCTCTGCATTCCAAAAGGGGGACGCCACAGTAGTAACACCATCATTGCGTTTACTAGTACGAATCGTAACAAGAGGTTCCATAATACTATCGTCACTGTCTTTTTCTACTCCTTGGCCTTGATGGAATACTATGTACGATTCATCGTCACCTTGTAGTGATTGACATTTGACGGCAAGATCAATACGTGACGATGAGGATAGCATATATTTGTTACTTTTCTTTTTTTCATGAGGAATTTTAGAGCGGTAGGTACCATCGTAGGCAATAATTCTTGTTTCACAGTTCGAACTTTTGAATTCCACATAATTGATTGGATCTACAATAGTCACAGCTGATATACGGAAATAATAATATTCATCTTGAATCAAATCAATCACCTTCCTACGACTGACACGACCATGATTTACTTGATTGATTCGTTGTTCATTATTGCTTGGGTCTACAAAACTTGAAAATTGAATATTAATTTCATTCTGAAAGAATTGTTGTACATGCGGAGGATATGACATCATTGTGTGTTTCGTTTCATCGACAATAAGCATACCATACGCACCACCTTGAACTTGATCAGTTGCTAATGGGTGTTGATGCGAATGATACCAAAATGTTCCTGGAATATCACACAACAGGAGTTTACGAAAAAAAGAAAAAAAGAAGAGGTCGAGAGGTAAAATTAGCAACAATAGCCCCAAAAAAACCTAGAAGATTGCTTGTCGTAAAATACTTACCAACATCTGCTGTATCTAAAATATGATACTGATAAGTAAGACATTTTCCTGGGTCGACTGTACGTGTAATGTCATCGGCATGACCCATTCCTGAAATGTGTAAACCATGAGTGTGTAAGTTTGTGGGAACATGTGCATGATTGATCAAAATCAATTTATACGTTTGACCTGGTATCATACGTATTAAGGGTGATGGTTCAGTACCACAGTCATGAATGGAAGCAGTAGAAGTAGGGGACGACATGGCACGATATCCAAATGTATCTTGACCGTCACTACAGAACTCCAAATACCCAAGGTAATAATCGTTTTCGTCCGTACCATCCTTTCCTGTTACATATTTCCATGGGAATACTTTCAAATCATTGTTTACGGCAATAGCAGTACCACTGCCATCACTAGGAAAGGGGGCATTCCATTGAGCATGGTTGTTATTATCATTACCCAATGGAAACATCATTGTTGGAGTGGAAGTTCGTCTTTGACGAGATCCATCTTTTTCATCATCGTCCTTGTCAAAATTGATATGATCACCCAAGTTTTTACAAGATGAATATTTTTCACAAATATCTTGAGGGCAATTACTATTCGTCGTCGCAGTAGCTGTTGCATTACCATCATCCCTAAAACAACATTGAGCGGGTTTACATACTCGTTTACAAAACAAATGTCCATGACTTGTTTCTAATCCAGGTCCACATATTTCTTGAATATTTTTAGGTGGTACGGGTGGGATATTTTTCGATGGTCGTGACGACTGTTCGTCTTTTAATATATGACACGATTTTTGGTATTGTTGACATGTGCGTTGATTGTCTTGGAAGCAACTTAATTGTAAGTCCGGAGAATAATCACAACATTCAGCTACCTCACATGATACTTGACAATCATAGTTACCATTGGCTGCAAAATACGTTGTAGAACAAATATTGGATAAGGATGGTGGTGGACGTGGAAGTTTTTGACCATTTTGACTCTGTTTATGTTTGTTCCTTCCACGAAAAAAAGAACGACGTGATGATGATATGGATGCTGATTTTTCTTGTGCTGAATCTTGTTCAATTGCAACACCTGTTGATGAAGCTTCTTCTATGCCTTCCGGTGAGGAATCACCTGATGGGATAATCGCATACAGTAATCCACATACCAGAATCGCTACGAGGACACCTACGATGAGTTTGATCACGAACGAATCATCATCATCGTCATCATTAGAATTACCTGGTCCAGATGGATCACGTATCATATTTAAATTTTGTTGTTGCTGTTTGGGTGTTTGAGTGTTACTAGAAACATTGTACCCACGTTTGGCAGCTAATTTATTTCGACGAGCTTCACGTTCCTTTTGTCGGTCTGATAATTCATTTTGTCGTTGATCGGCACGTTCTTTAGATTTTTGAGCTTGTTCCCGATCGCGTTTTTCATCGCCAAGCAATCCTAATATCGGATTGACAACTGTAGCATTAAAGAATCGTTTGAAATAATTCAATACAGCTCGTTGTTTCATTGCATCTGTCATGATGATTAATTACTTTTATTATCCATATATGGTACCGTTTATTGTGTTAGTTAGCAGACTGGAGCAACAACAAAAGACGAAGAGCAGAAATAAGAATAGACTAAGATCTATGATACCCAGAGGCGGATGGATGAAAGCAAGATCGCAAGATGTGTTGTGTTAATGCTTGTTCCTCTCAATAATGTACGAGCTCGTACACTGACAGAGAGATTCACCTACTTGCTCACTGCTTTATTATTGGCAGCTCAACGTCCACTACGGCAATCACTTCCGTCTTTCTTGGCTGTTGTAATTAGTCCTATGTACCGTTCACGATTTAAGGAATACATTTATGTACTTCGTAAATAAAGGATAGTCTAGCTGATTGATGCATGATAATGGTGCCACGTAGGAATCTGTCCCCTACACTAACAATAATAATAATTGTGTATCGATAATATAAAATTTTATTACTAAAATATTTATCAAACGTGTATTTTTTTCAGAGGACATTAGAGCATCTTCATTTCTTATGTACTCGTACTTTTTGTTTCAGAGGTCATCTTCGTTTGTTATTGTTCACGACATGGAATTTTCCCGTCCATTTTTGTACGGGAATTTTGGTACTGTAAGAGACGTAGATTTGAAGGCACTTCTATTTTAAAAATGATTTTTTACTGGGAATTTTGGGAGTGTTGTCACTGTGGTGATTTTGCAAAAATGAGAGGAGTGTCGAGGTGGATTTCATAAAGGAAGACAAGGACTGCAGTGCTACTTGTCCAAATTTTCTCAATGACAAAAATGATGAAATGCAAATCGACAGCAAACCTTGGTCACCACATCAACTCCAATTTATTTATAAGATTTAGGTTAGCATAACTTGAAAAACTAGATTTAGTAGTAGAATTTAAAAGATTATATTTAATATGGTGTCTTAGAATGAATGTCTATTAGGGTTGATTGTTTTGTCCTCTGTGGCAGCATAAAAAAAGTGGAAATTTTTGTTTTCTTCATTCATGCCATCACCAATATCTTTTGTTTCAATTGCTGAATTGATCCATCATAAGCTACAATCAGCTCAATAATGTCTCAAATCAAAAAGTATCATTGTGTTTTGCATACTGAAATTATTGTAAGTTGGGGTGATTATTGCCATAATGAACAGACAAAATGCATGAAGTGATTATTCATTTCAATGGTAATAAATCAATGCAATATGATCTTCAGTTATGAGCTCTAGAATATAAGGAATATATTGTATAGTACAGTAATTAGAAGCAATAGTACAGGTACATTCATTACCTTGTACTTTTACTGGAACTATACCTGTAAGAAAGGTATCTGTACAAATTTTTTGATCAAATTTTCATAAGTTTCTCACATACAGAGAGTTTAGGTAAGCAATATCAATTTTTATCTCTAATGCAAGTCTATAGCTCTAGAAAAATAATAAATAAAATTATGATTTGCATTAGGAGTTGGGAAGAAGGTGGATTGAAAGAAAGAAGCAAGACGGCACGCACAAGGATGATCAACACATCATTCTCCAAACTCAGAACATGCAACAGGTTGAGGTAGGTTTCAAGAAGTTTGTATCTTAGTGTGCAAGGAAATGTTCTAAACCTGGGTGTAGAAGTTTTTGTCTGTGTGTTGTTTTGTCAGACAAAGTGTTCCTTGATGGTTGGAGTGCCGGCTTCCTTCACTAGTAAGTATGTATCACAAAATGTCCAAGGATTCCTTTACTAAGTATCAAAATATCAAAAAAATGCAAGTCAAACATAATTTTTAATAAGGAATTTTACATGTAATTTTGATTTTTAATGTACATTTTGTAAATCTAATTCCCATGTAACTTGAATGGCATTGCAATTGAACACCATATAACACCATCTACACCATGCAAATTGTTCTCCATTGCACAGAGTCCATGAACATACTTACCACATTGGCACTTGTAGTATCCATTTCAAAACTGCATTTCATTGTGTGTACATCTGGTACTAACTCCACACTGACCAGCATAATATCCTGGTGATCCATCACCATGCATTGTAGTACCAGGAAGCATGTACCCTGGTAGCACTGCCACATCTGCCTGTAAAGTAGAAAGAAACCCTCTTTCTCATGCTGATTGTAGGCTAGTAGCTGCATTATTATGGGTAGTATTAATTCTAATCCTGTTTCCATCCACATTATTTAAGCCAGATTCTGCCCTAGCTAGTTTGGCTCTCTGTTCAGCCCTGACCTGCTTCATCATATCTTCAGATGTTATATTTATTTCTTCTACAATATTTGGGTTGTCAGGATGGGTTTGACGCATAGCCAAGAAGAGCCAAACCTGTTCTACAGAGTATGCAGTTTCTTTTGATTTTCTTGGGTTAGTTTTTTTTACATCAAGTATGACTCTGGTTGTACCTGGTGGGT
>WKLE02003014.1:0-10388 GCA_014885115.2 Asterionellopsis glacialis
TGCAATTTTTTGGGCGAGTCGGGTGCAAAAAATTATTTGGCGCGCGAAAAGAAAAATGTCGAATTGAGAAAATATTTATATGAGTGTGTCACGTAAAAAATATGATGGGCTGGTGTTAATTTTTTGACTGTAAAACAAAATTTACATAACTGGTGACTTGAAGGGACACTTTTTTTGTCGGAATTTGTGACATAAATTTTGTTACCAGGGTCACATAAAATCTATTCAGGAGTGACCAGGATTTCCTCTCTGATGAACATGATTGCTTACTGTGCAGGCACACGGGTCACCAACAGACCCACTGTTGCTAAGTAGTACACTGGCAACAGCTCACTTAACAACCTGCCAATCATGGACAACTACGATTACAACTCCATGTATGGAGAACGTGGCTTCCCCCACGTTACGCGGGATTTGAACCCATCATCTCCTGATGGAAATTCACAGTCAGGTGAAGCCTTTTTTGATCAAGAAGACGATTTCCGAGCATTCGCAACGTCGCCGCCGGATTTTGCATCGAGCAACCAAACACCATCCTATTGAGGTCGGGGAGGCAGAACCCGAACCCCTTTATCGAATCGAAGAAATCCAGAGTGGGATGCGCAAGAAGAACGCTCCAAGTACTGGTACAACGGGCACACTGTCCTTAAATTGGACACTTGGACACAACTCCCGGTTGTGGCCCCTTTATCCAAAGAATCAAGGGTGAAGCAGGCCATATTTTTGTCATTAACAAGTAAACTACAGCAAGCCAATGGAACATGGGATGACAAGGCAGGATTACTATTTGCAAAATTTGATGAAACAGTACCAGCAGCAGCAACAGAAGCAGAAACGGATTTAACAGATTTTAAAGACTTGAACAAGAATATCTATCAATTCTCAGACTTTCAATTTCTAAACAATTTATACAAAGAAATTTTGGTTGGAAATCAAGCCAATTTCACAGCGGTAGAACAAAATGACATCCGATTTTTCTGATTCACACTTACAGTTAATCCAAGAAGTATTGACACAGGAACACTTAATCTAGATACATCCAAATTCCCAGTACAAGTAACATTGACGGTAATCATTCAAGCATTGTTAGGCAATAACAACAAGTTACATCAGGCAATTTCCAAACACGACATAATCAATAAACCAAAGAGTTTAGTGCAGATTTATCAAGCAATGAATTTCAAATTTACGATTTCTATCAAGCATTGCAACGATTCATCAGCAGACGCCAACAAATATAGAATCGAATTACAGAAGATACAAGCACAAATGAAATACAAAGTAGCCATAGAAATCATCAAACAGTTATACATCGGAGATTTACGTGGACTCCAATGCTTAAACCAACAATTACAGGCAATTAGTCAACATGCGTATGACCAAGACAGAGTGCACTATGCTGACAACAAATTTGAAAAGTGATGGAAAATGATTGGAAAATGAAGTAGAGTTTATTGCAGTGAATAAATTATGAGCTATTTTAGAATTTAGGTAAAAAATCCGACAATCCACCGATTCGTCTTGGCGACTCAAAAGCAGTACGGGATCCTATGACGGATCTACTTAGAGTTCGGTTTCCAACGGAGTTCGGTTTTAACATGTGAACCGAACTCCCTGAGCCAGCCAATCAGAACGCTCCATGTCAGGCGCGTCACTGTGTTCTGCTGCGGAGTGAAATTTGATTCGCTTCGCATCATGACGTCAGCATTCGCAAGAATGTTGTGCGTCACTGCACGTTCGCGTCTGTCCGCTCAATGACATCATTACGTCATCTCATCTGTCCGTGTGATGACATCATCATGTCATCACGTCTGTCCGGTCTGTGACATCATCGCATCACGGTCCGTCCGTACTACGGTTGATTGACATATTGTGCAGAGGAATGGTAGTGAAGAAGACGGTGTACGAAACGGCCACACTATTTCAATATTTATTCCAAGAAATTGACCCAACAAACCCCCCTCCAGGCTTACCAAACTTATCCAAACTATTTCATTCAAGTTTAATTCAGATCTCAAGGAGGAGACCCTCAAACACTTAATCCAAGGACCACCAGCAAACTTCAACGAAAGCCTAGCTAGATTTACCACATTTAGGGCAGAAGCGTTAGAAGCAGAAAAGAAAGTTAATAAGATAGAATGAATTTCACAACGACAATGGCAACAAGTAGCAAGGGATTCATCAAGACAATATCAACGAGGACTACAAGACGCAGCGGACAAAACAGGAGGATGAGCATTCCCGGCCTTCCACCAAGCCAAACTGGAACATGAAAACAAACAAGTACAAGATATAATGGAACATCTTTAATACTTCCGAAGATGTTTGTTACAAGGACAACAAAAGAACACCAAGGACCAGGCACAGTGACTACACAGCAGATGTTAGCCACCATGGCAGACATGACGGATATACTAACTGAAGAACAAATACAACTTGATTAAAAACCAATGGTAGCAACTAGTATTGTAGAACAAGCCTTACAGCAAGCAAGTGGAATGAAAGTACCAATGAAATGTTTCGGATGCAATGGCATCCCAGAATACAATAACGGTGCTTACCATTTGTGGCAAAACTGTCCTCACAAGAGCAAACAGAGAGTATGTCAGAACTTCCAGAAGAACCTAAAAATATTTCGAGACAAGAAGGCACAAAGGAAAGAACAAACTTACAGATCCGCATCACAAGCAACCGCAGCAGCCCATGCCAATTGGTTCCAAGCAGACGGATACCCATCTGCCAAAGTCAAGGACCTATTACAAGCAGCAGCAAACTCTAATATCTCATCACCCATACAACGTACCTTTATAACTTCCCTAAAGCAAGCACTAGACCAAGTGAACTTGGAAGCTAACACAATAGAACATGACCAAGAGGGAACTGCCACCATCATGAAAAGGAAATTGACGACACAACACCAAGAGGGACAAACAAAGAAAACAGGAAGATCATTCTTAATGTATTCCAAGGTACAAGAAGACGTCCCGATGACATTTCTTACTCAACACCTGCTCTGAAGATACCCGTTGAAAGTAGCATTTGAACTTCCCTTTCTCACCTTCCCAATAGGAGACGGAACAACCCCAAATGACACCAGAACACTAACAGGATTATTAGATACAGGAGGATGTTGTTCTATGGGCAATTTATACTACTTCGAAGAGTTGCATTGCGTATTCCCTCAATACTTTGTAGACCTATTTCCATTACAAGAAAAAGAGTTTGAGGACATCAATATTGGAGGAATCAAGTCAGGTATATGGCTCACACACATAGCCATACTATGGATACCATATGAAGAACATAACAGGACCTACACAATCGAATTTGGATTAAGCAGTGAATTACCTGTGGACACACTATATGGAGTCCAGTTTATCAAGGAAGCAAAATTAGTCCCAAAACTTGCTGAGAAGAGATGTGAATCAGGTCTATTTCAAGATTTGTATGAAATAACATGGATGACCCCCAAGAACAAACCAATTGAAAGGATAGCAGCAGAGAAAGACGATCCGCTTAAAGCATTTATCTTAAAACAAGAAGCAGGAGAAGAATGACTAACAATGGCATCAACGAGCTATCAACGATTTTACTTATCAAACGGCAAAGCAGTACTGCATTTGAACAAATATCATATCATGGAAGATATCGACCTGACGGATAAAGCAATCAAAGATGCTATATGACGCCCCCATGATACTAACCTACATGTTTTATATTCTACATTTGATTACAAATTACACACAGAAACTAATGAAATAACAGAAACAATAGATACTTCAAAAAACACAGAAACAATTGCACAAGAAGACAGATACATATCAGAACAAACTTTGAAAACATTTGCAGCATCATCAGCAACAGCAGAAGAAGACGGATCGACACCGGTAAAGGTCCCCAAGAGAGTGTGGCCACCAAGAGTGAAGACACAATACAAAGAACCCAAAGATGACTTAGATTGGTTGTTCAAAGATCACGGACATGTCCTAGTTCAAGAAAAAGCAACCTTACCCCCAAGAGACAATGAGATTAAATTCGATCTGGAGAACAAGCGGCATCAGGAAGAACTAGACAAGAACATACAATGGAGAGATTGTCCTAGATTCTACCGACCAATTATCAAGACAATCATCAAGAAATTCTTCGATGTCTTCACCCACAAGGGTATGCAAAGACATATTCGCGGATTCCAATTTAACATCGATACAGGCACCGCTAAACCCATATGTTGCAAAGTTCCAAATTATGGAGCCCACAAAGCACGAGTTATCAAGAATTTGGTTCAACAATTGGAAACAAAAGGCATTATAGAAGACAACAAAGGTCCATGGGGTTCACCGATTGTGTTGGCATTGAAGCCAAACCAAGAACATGTACATTGGTCCCAATTCATATTTCGACTGTGCGTCTCCTACAGAGCTCTAAACGCGATAACACGTCCATTCACCTTCCCGGTAGCACAATGTGACGACGCAGTAGACAATGTTGGAGGTGCAAAATACGTTATCACCATGGACTTAGACGCCGGATATTGGCAAGTGCTGATGTTGCAGTCAGCACAGTCCAAAACAGCGTTATTCACCCCAGACGGAAAGAAGAGGTTCACATCCATGCTGATGGGCGCTACAAATGCTCATCCAGTGTTTGTAGCTATGGTTACCAAGTTGCAGAACTTATGGAACCAATTTTATCACAAACATAAACACAAGTAAGACAAACACAAATGGTTGCAGGAATTATTTCAACAAGCATGTGACATGGCCGAAGCACAAACAGCCCGAGCACACATACAAGGAGACCCTGAAGACAAGACAGATACAAATGACACAAAATGCATCAAAGATTGGAACCCAGCAAGACAAGAAGCACAATGGACGAAGCACAAAGAGCCCAACCCGACATCTGCAGTGATAGTAGACAACATCATATTGGCAGCGGTACACGCTTCAACCTTATTGTATTATCTGACATGTGTACTAACGATTTTATTCTTTTACCGCGTGACTGTTAAATTAAGAAAAACTAGATTTTTACCCGCAAGTAGCGAATTTGCAGGAACGCTCATAGCAACTTGCAAAGCGCTGCATATAACTCATTACCCAGCAGCTCCAGAAGATCATAAAGCAATATTAGAGGAGAGATTTCATCGATATCTCAACAAGGTCAAAAAGATCACCATGGTAGATACACAATCATACGACCAATGGAAGATGGGAGCACTATTTGCCATGTACGCATGGAATGCTTCCCCTATTGATGGACTAGATGTAATCTGATCTTTTGCAGCCAAAGCAAGGACCTTCAAATTTCCTTTGGACACGCATCTGGAAGGCAAAACCTCAAGAATCCCTCAAGAAGGAGAAGACGCTTTAGCGCATGTAGAAACAATGTTCCCGCTATGGTTTCAGCAAAAGAAACTACTCCAAGTCATCAATGATGAAAGAAGAGCTAGGCATCAAGAAATGGCTAACTCAACACAAAAACATCAAAAGTTTCAACGTATTCTTCTAGCATCGTACGCCATCTGTATACTTGTTTGATAGGCATTTTGTCATACAATATGTTTTTTGGTCCATATGTCCTATTAGCTTTTGACCCCATAGTATGTTTTTAAATTCCTTAAGTGTCTCTACTATAGACAGTAGTTCTTTTTTGCCAGTAGTATATTTCTTCTAAGTGTCTTTAAGTTTTCTACTACAGAACACAAGGGGCTTATCATCTTGTATGATAACCACACCTAATTGATAGTTGCTTGCATCAGTATATATATGGAATTCTTTCTTGAACTCCAGGAAAGCTAATAGCATTTCTCTAATTATGACTTCTTTTATCTTATCAAAGGCTTTTTTACAGGTGTCATCTCATACAAATTTGGCCTTGTTTGATACCATAGCCGTGAGTGGGGCTAGGATGTGACTTCATCTTTGCCACATATTGCGATAGTAGTTAATCATGCCTAAGAATTTCCTTAGTTGGTGTTTAGTCTTAGGAGGCTCTAAACATTGTATCACTTCCACTTTCTTATGATGTGGATGGATACCATCGCAAGTTAGCCAGTAGCCTAGATAATCAATCTGGTCCATGGCGAAATGGGATTTGTTAACGTTTACTACAAAACCAGCTTCTGCTATGTGGCTTAGTACCGCATCAACTTTGGTGACGTGGTCTTCAAATGTGGCACTTGACGTGATTAAAATATTGACTATATATGCCAGTGCAAATTCTAAGTCGCCTAGTATATCATTCATGATTTTCTGAAAGATATCAGGGCTGTTCTTAATACCCATAGGTAGGAGTTTATACCTGTATTTACCCCAAGGTAGAATTGTAGTGCACAATTCCTGTGATTTCTCATCTAACGGAACCTGATAGTAACCCATACTTAGATCAATCACGGTTGCATATTGAAATCTGTCTAGCTTTTGTAGTAGATCAGCTATTTTTGGTAACGGAAATGGTTTTCTTTTAATTACTTTGTGTAGTTGACAAAAGTTGTTTACGATACATACATTGCCCGTTTTCTTTGGTACGACAAATGTGGGAGCTGCCCATTCACTGTCATGGTTCTTTTTTAAAGCACTTATTGACTCTAGCCTATTAATTTCCCATTCAGTTGTCACTTCTAAGGAAAGTGATACTTGTAATGGCCTGGCGTGATATGGTTCTGCGTCAGCCTCTATTTCTAGTCTAACGGGTTTTATCTTAAGTGTGCCGAGCCCGCCCTTAAAGGCTTGTGGGTATTTTTGTAGGCATTTAAGCATTATTTTTTGCTTGTTATAAGTAAGGTGTTTCCAGTGAGAGGCTGCCTTGCCTAAATCAAATTTTTCATAATTAGCGTCTAATATGGATGATTGCCCTAATTCCACTTCCTTGAGGACAGGTGGCTGGACTGCCATGTAATAGATTGCTTCCGTGCGTTTTGGATCTGAGACCTCTCCATGGTATTTCATGGGTAGTTCATACCCTTCCCAGTGGATAGTTTGTGTGCTAAAACATATGTTGAGGCCCATGGCCTGCATCAGATTGGTTCCAACAATCATGTTGTACTGTGCATCTGTTTGGTTTGTGTTTTTGTCCACTTGACAGGACCAGACTATTGTCTTTTTGTCCGTGAACTCCTGGAGTGTAAATTTTATTTGTGCTTTCCGCTTAGTGAGATAGTTACCTCCCATAGCGTTCCACTGTGTAGGTTTAGGGTTCTTGTAAGAACTGCCCTTCCCCCGTTCCATAAAATCATTAAGGATGATCGTTGTGGTAGTACTGGTGTTGAGTAGGATCCGTATAGGAACAAGCTCGTCATCTTGGTTTATTATCTTGCCTAATACTTCAGTAGTTTGGTGTGTAGATTTTTGCTTTTTTTTTTGCTGACTGTGCAGCATGTTGTACAATTTTTCTACGTTGGGGAAAAGGTTTGATTCAGTGTAGGAAGTAGGCATAAAGTAATTGTCTAAATCTTCACTACTAGTTTTACATTTAATTTTACTATGTTGCATTAAGTACAAACTAGGTTCGTTATCAGAAGAAGAATCCGATTCATACTGTACTTTACATTTCTTTTTCTTACTATCTTTCAATACTTTGAGCAAACTAATCATCGCATTTACCTGCTCCTGTGTATACGTCTTGGATTTAACTGAATCCTTCTTTTTTGACTTGTCAGCAGTACATTTGCTGGTATTATGGTTGTTCATACCACAGTTGCTACACCACTTACGAGTGCGCTGGTGCTTGTTGTTGCTTCCGTTGTCAAAACCTGCAGTATCGTGGAGGGGAGGATAAACAGGTTTGCCAAAGAACTCCTGTTTGATAATCTTCTTAAGTGCATCACTTAAGTACTTCTTCTTCTCTTCATCTGTCATATCTTGTCTAGGCCTTTTCTTCTGGGGATAGACATTCCCTTTCTTTGCTGCCTTAAGACGGTCAAAAAGTGCTGGTGCAATTATTGCACCAGAATTATCATCATCACAAGCTGAATCAATAAGAGACAGAACAAAAGAGGCATTCTCAAGCTGATGCTTGTAGAAGACAGTGGAAGCCCTCTTGTTGCTTTGAGCAACATGGTAGGAGAGAGGCTCACCACTTTGATTGTTGTTGTTGTTGTTGTTGTTGTTGTTGTTGTTGTGTCCAAACCCTGGGGGGGTGTTTCCATCATAATGCGTCATTTTGGACTAGTAATAAATGTACAGGAAAAGTCCGCGTAATTCCCCATCTTTTAGGACCTGGAAAAGGTTGTTCTGAACGTTCACCACAAGCAACAATACCAAATTCTACATACGTTGTGCAGTTGTTCTGAATTGTAATAATCCCTTTTCCTGGCCTTTCTGACCAGGAAAACAGCTATGTCAGCCAGCAAATGACCAGGATAAGTCAGAGTTCTCACGCATCCCATTGTGGATTCCTTTGATTTCACGAAGGAGTTTGGGACCTTGATACAATGGTGATTGGTTGCTTGATGCAAAATCCAGTGGCAAGGTTGCAAATGCTCAGAACTTGTCTTCACCTGGAGGATCCGGGAATTTTTAGAAAACGGGTGACAGACAGACTATTTAGTCAATAATCAGCCATTACGGAACGCTTTCCATGCACCAGTCGGCTTTTGATTCCAGTCATCTGTCAACAACAGACAAAAAAAAAATACAGGGAACTTCTGAGGATCCAAGAATTTTTAGAAAACGAGTGACAGACAGACTATTTAGTCAATAATCAGCTGTTACAGAATGCTTTCCACGCGTCAGTCGGCTTTCGATTCCGGTCATCTGTCAAGAACAACAGATGGAAAAACAATACCGGGAACTTCTGAGGATCCAAGAATTTTGATAAAACGGGTGACAGACAGACTAGTTAGGCAATAATCAGCCATTACAGAATGCTTTCCACGTGCCAGTTGGCTTTTGGTTCCGGTCATCTGTCAATGACAGACAGAAAAACAATACTGGGAACTTCTGAGGATCCGGGAATTTTGAGAAAACGGTTTACAAAAATAAACAATATACAACATATTGTCATTGAATATATGCATAACATGCCAGCTGGCTTCTACTCCAACCAACTGTGTACTACAAGAGACAGAAAAACTTGAGCTACTTTATCCAAAAAGGAGAAAGTAACTCCATACTTTATCCAAAAAGGAGAAAGTGACTCTGTACTTTGTCCAAAATGGAGAAAGTACAGAGTTAGTTTATCCAAAGTGGAGAAAGTAACTCTATACTTTATTGGAAAACAAAAAAGTACAAGCTCCCAAAAAGATAAAAATAAGTGCAAAGATCCCATTAATAATTCAACAAAACATTGTTCAAAATTTGAGATACTGTATCCTTGTTCTGTGCGATGAAACACAAAACATTGTTCACACCATGATCTTGGTGCCTTGAGATCGATGTTGACCATGTCCAGCAAAGTGAAGCCCAAGAAACAAAAAATCTGCAGCAGAGCAAAGACACATGATGGAAGAATGAAGGTGATGTGCGGTTGCGTATGATTACAAACCATGAGTCAAAAGATTTTTGTAGACATGGTGGGAATCCAGGTTTGTTGTTGTGTGTGTCTGTTTTGGTGGAGGGAACATAAAAATCGTGTTTGTTTTTTAAATGGGCGCACTAAGTGTCAAACAAAAACCAAAACCAAACTTGAGTCCAGTTTGGTTTATGTTTGGAAAAAGCTCGCGCTACTTTATCCAAAAACCATAAAGTAACTCTATACTTTATCCCAAAAGGAAAAAGTAAATCTGTACTTTATCCAAACTGGAGAAAGTAACTCTATACTTTATCCAAAATGGAGAAAGTACAGAGTTAGTTTATCCAAAATGGAGAAAGTATCTCTATACTTTATCCAAAATGGAGAAAGTAGCACAAGTAATTCTCTCTCCCAAACAGTTGGTCAGAATCAAAGCCAGCTGGCGTGTTATGCATATATTCAATGGCAGTATGTTGTATATTGTTTATTTTTGTAAACCGTTTTCTCAAAATTCCCGGATCCTCAGAAATTCCTGGTATTGTTTTTCTGTCTTTTGTTGACAGACGACCAGAATCAAAAGCCGACTGGCGCATGGAAAGCGTTCTGTAACGACGGCTGATTATGGCTTATTCTGGTGCGCGGTGTGCTGTCAGCAAAAAAAAAATCCCTGCACAGAGGGCACAGCGCCAATGCTCTGCCCAAAAAAAGGCTTATGCTGGTTCGTGGTGTGCTGTTGGCAAAAACAATTCCCTGCGCAGCACCGATGCTGCCCAAAAAAGGGAAGGATTGCTGATAACTGAAAACACATCACACAACAATCTTGAATCATATGTTTTGTAACCAGAATTGCGGTTGTCGTCATTGCAATGAGGACCATGTTACTGGTCATCATAGCCTCTTCTTCTTGTGATGGCCATACATGATCCTCTACAGAA
>WKLE02003016.1:0-36967 GCA_014885115.2 Asterionellopsis glacialis
AAAAAGGAGTCGAATTAATCTAGGGGGTAACATTTTAATAGCGCCAGTCTTACTTTCTTTTGGGAGGCGGGCGATGGCGGACAGCGGGTGAAGGACAGAGATCCCCACCAAATATTATATAACTCTAATCCTATTATTAGAGGCGTAAAAAGAAGGCACTCACAACTCACAAACCGCATCCACTCCCAAGCACTTTTATCACTCCTTTGGAAATATCAGCAGTTGAAGTACGTGTCGACTTCTGTACTGATCTACAAGAGGCACAGGGTGTGTCGCGATCCAAAGAGAGAGGCGGCGGGCGATGGATGCACCCGGTGTGATTGGAAAAAATGTACGGTATCGCCTCCCTCGTCACCTCCACGCGTCAAGCAAACCTTACACACATCAACTTTTAATGATTTGTGGGTGACACACGGGGAAGCTAAAAAAAAATCTCTACACGGTATATATCTGGAGACGGTTCATCTTGCCCTGTTGTTGTGGTTCTGTTCAGCTGTGTAATAAGACTACATACACAAACATCTTAAAAGAGAAAATGGGACTTTTAACAAGACACACGGCACTCTTGCTGTTCCTCTTGAGGAGCTTTGCACCATCGGCAGCATCGTCATCTGCATTGGTGAGCGAATGTACGACAAAGCTTCCAATGAGTTTATCCATGGTGGTTTCGGATTTAGAAGCGGAAGGAGTTGCAAAGGTTACCACGGCATGCTTAATTACAAGTCGTTCTGTCACCAGGTCACAACGAACTTCTCTTGTGCAATCTCTTTTTGGTGTGGAGGAAAGTGAGGAAGAATTTGCGACGATTACAGCCTTTGGAAAGAAAATATTTGATGATGATGACGATGGTATCGCTATTTGCAACCCCCCCGGACAAGCTGAGGCAAACGAAGTTGCTTCGACTGCCGTAGCATGTGGAGGTACGATTGTGTACGCTCCAAGTCCCGTCGATCTTGCTCGTGGTGAAGGACTTTTTGACTTTCTTGCTCCAGCTATGGAACGTGTCATCAAGTCTCACGAGGGTACTTCTCGAAAAGCTGTCTTGGTGGTTGTCGTGTCGGGTGATATTGAAACTGCTAAATCTCAAATGAACCAGGCTGCTACTTCTATTCTTTCGACAATCGCACAACCGGGATCCTCGAAAAAGGCTCTTGGATTAGAGGATGTCTTTGACCATGTGGCGTACATTTCATCGTCGACTGACTTTGAAACGTTTGAAGATACACTTTGTCACTTGGGAGGTGCCTGTGACCCTGATGAGGCCAAGGCATCAGTAGCATCCACTGTAGCTGCTGATTTCTCCTTGGAACGTGCCGTATCCGCCATGACATCTGCTTCTGTCAGTAGTGCAGAGGATTTGGCTGCCGCACGGCAGTTGGGACCTGCCAAACAAAAGATTCTTGTGGCTGGACTTGAAAAGGTAAAAGGTATCACTACCAACGATGCCGGTGAACCCCAGCTTGTGGCCAACTTTGGTGAATTGTGTGATGCATCGGCCAAGCTTGCCATGGACGAACTTGATCAAGTGGCATCACCCTCCTCTGCTCTCTCGAAACAGATCAAATCCAGTCTCAAGGAAGAGTTGTATGCGGAGCTTGGTGACATTTTCAATCAACAGCTCAAGCAGTGTGCGTTGGCTGCCTTTGAAGAATTCCGACGGAAATTATCGCAGCTTCGTGTATCACCCAATCTTGCATCTGATATGGATAGGTGTGCATCGGAAGCATTAGAGGAGTTTAACACAAATGCCAAGAAACTCCAAGCCAAGGGTACCTCGTGGTCGGTGGCACCCTCCAAGATTGCCTTGGGGAAAGCTATGAAAGAGTACTGTGCCGACCGACTAGTCGTGGCACGGGCCAGTGGCCAATACAAACCAGTTCCACGCAAGGGTGTCACGGTAGGCCTTCACTGGCTCTTGCCCAAGCCATTTGGTAATGACTTTAGACAAGAACCATGGATGGTTCATGCTTCGGATAACCTGGTGTACGTCCCTAAAGACAAGATTACCGATGTGAGTCCCCAAGAAGTTCAGGCAGGAGATTGGCGTACTAAAATTGTACCAAGCCCTGCTGGCAATGATATTGTGTACGTGCAGTAAACTAAAACAAATAAAATCAACTCTATACATGGTAGTTACGGCACGAAAATATCCTATATGTTTTGCCTCTGTCTGTCTGTTTGCAATTTGGCTTTCACCGTTTTAAAAAAAGGAGGGGGGTATAACTTTAAACATTGATGAATAGCATTTTAAATATCCTTGTTATTTGTTTGTCTACCTTTACATGAATCTAGAGAGGGCAGAAAGCAGTTTTAGGTGGCATTCCATTCCTGGTGTGCCACTCAAGGTAATGAAGGTGCGATAGTAGAATCCTATTGAACTAGACTCAACAGGTGCATGATTCGTATTTACCAGATGAGAAAAATAGAAGAAGATTCAATTTCAACGTCTGGGTACGCCATAAAAGATTCTACAACAGTGAGAGTGGGAGAATTTGATTCCAAAGTCAGGAAAAAGCCATTCAATAGACACTACGTGGGTGGTTTCTCAGTGGTACCCAATTTTCTCTCAGGTTGTTCGATCGAATGCATTCAACAAATGGACTGTGTTTGAATTATGCTAATGCTAGTTGTACACATATCCAGTGTCGCACACTGTGTGTCAATGTGATAGGGTCGAAAGAATGTGGTAAAAAAATCGACAGTTATGGTTCGATTACATGCTGAAGATACTCTTTTTCTGATTGGATGGTCACTTTCTATGAAGACACAGTATATTAAAGCCAATAGGCTACCTATTTAAATGTGTAGTTGGCATCAATAGAACATCTACAGTATTATACCACACAATTGGATTGGCTGGAAATCAAAAAAAACTGGCACTTGATTTCGGAGGAATCTTTTTCTTGCTTTTTACCGAGTGATAAGCAGTGTTCAACGGGAGAAATGGGAAAGATTTTTCATTTATGCATGACATAATGTAAGGAATGAAGCTAGACAATGAGCCTCCCAATGGTGAACTGGTAAAACCTATCATGGTTCATCGCGTGAAAAGAGGCATCCATATTCCTCTAAACATATCAAGGAGTGATTAGTTGGTTGGTTGGTGAATCGATAGTCTGCGGATTAGTGTCTCTTGTCCTTGTCCCTGTGAGTTTCACTTGTATGCTTCTTTCGCTCTACTTCAAGGTAGAGTTCGTTACCGATTACACCCCGTAGCATTTAGGTTGTTGTCCTACACAAATAATTGTTTCAGGAAGCAGAACTGATTTTTTTCTACCAAAAAAAGTGGAACAAAGTAGAAGCGGGCAGAATTCGTTACCAAATACAGCCTTGAGCAGTTAGGTTGTTGTCCTACACTAATAATTGTATCAGGAAATCAGAACTGATCTTATTTTTGCAAAAAAAGGGAAAGCATTATGTGGAGGTGGAAATACCTGCAACCGTTGAATTTCTGGATTGCAAAATTGTGTGGATAGCTGCTGCGACATTTAAGAGGCAATGTCATACCAAGTATCCCGATGTCCTTATACTTACGAAGTATTGTATTGGCCCGGCAGCTGCTTCGACGGAAAATCCCAAAATCGCTTGGTACCAGTAGAATTTGAATAAAATGTCATACAAAATCAATCTATGTTATGGCTTAAAAGAGAGTCGTGTACATTCGTCAAATTTTTTAGTTCAACGTCTCAAGGGGACCATGTATTCTGCTACTGGTTCAGTTAATTTATCTAAAATTATTTCGAAATTCAGCAATAACACTTCCAGTCACACAAAAGACTTATACAGATGGCGTACAATGGACATTACATGAAATATTTAACATTCGTGAATATATACACTCATAAATTTATATAGATTCTTCAGTAGTATCTTTTACAGTACAAAACTCGAATGTCCAAGAAACGAAAAAACTCAACGGTCAGTGTTATCATTTTTTTATCTGATTTTTGGGGGCAAGATTTGCTTTCACAACTTCTTGTTTTACGTAGTCCCAGAGTTGCGATAGATGATAGATACAGCAGGGGAAGTAGTTAGTCCTGCTTTTGGATACCTTATACACATGTCAACCGGTAAAAATCACGTGTTAGACTCTACGAACTGTTCAAAAAAATAGGCTTCGCACCTCGCACTCGATACCTAAAACTTCTTCCGTCTTCGGAAACATCAACGAGAGAACAAACCAAAGAAATCGATTCATAAATCTTCATAAATCGTGTTAAATCTTTGATAAGACAATTCTCAATCGAAAAGAAAAAGTTCGACAAGGTAGGTGATTTCTCTGTGTATTTCATGTTGTGGAATTAAATTGAAAGTGTTTTCGAAGAAAATTTTCCGCGT
This sequence comes from Asterionellopsis glacialis, assembly GCA_014885115.2. Classification (NCBI taxonomy): domain Eukaryota; phylum Bacillariophyta; class Plagiogrammaphyceae; order Rhaphoneidales; family Asterionellopsidaceae; genus Asterionellopsis; species Asterionellopsis glacialis. Next base: position 4,339 of record WKLE02003016.1, read on the forward strand.
ATTTCACAAACCTTTCTTCCGCTGATTTCGCTGCATCACAGGAAATACATATCAGCAATTCTTGCATCATGAAAGCTTATGCTCATCATTTCCTGTATGTGATAATATGTTTGGCTTTATCATTCCCTAGTGTAAGTGGAGTGATTACCTTCTTCGCCCAAGATGTGTTCCCGAACTATAAGAATGATTTCATTGAAAAACAGTATTACAAAGGCCCGTTCGTTAACTCTGAAGCAGAACAGGCAAATTTCCTCGAGTACATCTCAAATCCTGAAGTAGAAATTTTTGACGGATTTGATTTAGGTAATTATGAAAGCCTAGATATTACAACATTCAAACAAGCAGGTAAAGTTAAGCTCCGTACCGGACCTGAAACTACCTTTTCTCTTGTGGCTAGTCAGGGTATAGGGGTTGGTCGTTATCCAGTCGAAGGAACCCTGTTTCTTGATGCGAGAGCACGAGAAGGGGGTCTGTTCCTAGATCTTGAAAAACCAATAGCTGCCTTTGGGTTTTTTGGCATTGATATGGGAGACTTCAAGGGAAATATCATTATCCGAACCATGCTACGTGGAACTGATGAGAAAAGCTATACAATTCAGTTTCCGGACCCCAATATTCTGGACGGGAGTGTCCTATTTTTTGGACTGATTGATACCGATCAATTTGATGAAGTTCGATTTGAAACAGAGGGGAAAGCGGATTTTTTTGCGTTCGACAAATTCACAATTGGAAGTATCGAACAAGTTATTACCTGTCGAAATGTAACTGTCGTGGTTGATAGCAATTGCGACGCTACTGCTCCCGGTGTAGACGAACTATTCAAACAGTCAAATGCTGATAATCACATTCTCTCAGGACTTCCTGATTCCTTATTTCCAGGCAACAACTATACGTACAAAATCACTGCAACATACTTGTCAGGAACGTCCCTAGAGAATTCAAACGACTGTACAGGAATCGTCCAAGTTCTCGACCTTGAACCTCCAGAAGTCACCTGTCTTGCTGTTGTAGATAGTGCCAATGACGATTGTTTTGCAACTGTCAAGCCTATAGGAATTGCAACCGATAACTGCCCCGGCGTCAGCCAAATACAAGATCCACCTGTCGGTACCGAAGTAGGTGTGGATGAGTATACTGTCAGCTTTACTGCAACAGATGCAAGCGGCAACACGGCAACCTGTACCGAGATCTTTACAGTGGTGGACGATACTCCCCTTGATGTATTTTGTGACAATGTTCCCGATATGGAGGCTGACTCGAATTGTGAAGCAATAGTTCCCGATATTGGTACTGCCGTCGACAACTGTGGTACCAAGGACAAACTTCAACTACATGGCATTGGTAGTCGGGTAGGCCTGGGACTCCAAACAATAACATTCAGTGCAAAAGACAATCAGGATAATATAGCTACATGCTCATCAACATTCAGAGTGACAGATGCCACCCCTCCAGACGTCACCTGCATGGAAGATACAGTTCTACAAGTCGACAAAAACTGTAACGCAGCGTTACCCGGGATTGGTAGTGCCACTGACAACTGTGGGGCGAACGCAAGTCAAGAACCGGCTTCAGAGACTGATGTTACAGTTGGTCAGACTACAGTAAGGTACTCTGCAGAAGACGATGCTGGTAATACAGCCTCTTGTTCTACTGTCTTCACAGTGGTGGATAATGTTCGTCCAGAAGTTAATTGTCCAGAAAGAGTAGAAGAAAGTGCAGATGAAAATTGCCAGGCAGTTCTCCCTGATGTTGGTGTTGCAACTGACAATTGTAATGTTAACAGCCAAGTCCAATCTCCACCTGTAGGTGCAGTCATAAGCGAGGTTGGTGAGACATTGCTACAGTTTACTGCGAAAGACAATAGTGATAACGAAGCATCTTGTTCTACACGATTTACAATGGTAGATAGCACCCCTCCAGATTTAACTTGCATTGAAGATGTTGAAAGAAAGGCTGATCAAAACTGTAAGGCCGTAATCACTAGTATAAAACTTGCGGTAAGAGACAACTGTGCCCTTGACGCTGAAAGACAAGACCCACCCGTAGGAACGACAATTTCCGCTGGTAGCAGGGTGGTCACTTATACAGCAACTGACGAAAGTGACAATACTGCTTCGTGTTCAACGGTATTTCGTGTGGTTGATACTACTAATCCAATCGTTTCGTGTAGAAGTGATTTGACAGTACCTGCAAATGATATCACTTGTGATGCGCAGGTGCCAGATATTGGTTCAGCAACAGACAATTGTGGTATTTCCACCAAACAACAGACACCACCAGTGTCTACTACTGTAGGTGTTGGTTCTACGACTATCTCCTTTGTTGCCACGGACGTCCACGATAACGAAGCATCTTGTGAAACGACCGTCACGGTTGTTGACACAACCATTCCTACCGTTGTCTGTTTACCGGACTTTGACCAGGAAGCGAACGAGAACTGCAAGGCAGAGATTCCCTCTATCGGCACTGCAACAGATAACTGTGCCATTGTAAGTGAACTTCAGCAACCGCAGAGAGATTTTGTTGCTATCGGGAAACATTCAATACTTTATACTGCAAAGGACAGTAGCCAAAATGAAGCAACATGTTCAACAACCATGACTGTAGTAGATAATAGTCCGCCCGTGGTTAATTGTGATAATGAGATAGTACAGAATGCAAACGAGAATTGTGAGGGCGAAGTGCCAGTCATTGGCACCGCGGAAGATAATTGTGGAGTTGATAAAACAATACAGCAACCTCTTGTCGGTCATGTGGTCGGCATTAGTAATACAGATATAAAATTCACTGCCGTCGATTCCGAAGGCAATGCTGCTTCCTGTTCTTCTCTGTTAAGAGTTGTGGATAATTCTTCTCCTATTGTTGAATGCATTCCAAATGAAGTTTTGACTCTAGATGAAAGGTGTAGTTTAACAATACCCAGTATTGGTACTTCAACAGATAATTGCGGCATTTGGGCTGAAGTCCAGAATCCACCAGTAGGTTCAAAAATTGATGACATTGGTGATACAGAAGTTACATACACTGCAAGAGACGCAAGCAACAACGACGGTTCTTGCTCTACAATCTTGACAATTTTAGATGAAAGCCCTCCAGAAGTTGCCTGTTCTAACTCTCTGGAAGCATCCGTGGATGAAAACTGCTTGGTAAAGGTACCTGTTGTAGGTGAGGCACGAGATAATTGTGGTCTCAATACTGAAATCCAGGAACCATCTGCAGATGCCTATGTACGTGAAGGGGATCATTTAATTGTATTTACTGCGACAGACAGAAGTTCGAACACCGCATCCTGTACAACACCACTGAGAGCTGTGGATGACATCCCCCCTGAGGTTAAGTGCATTTCCGATGTTGTCTACAACGCTGATGTGAATTGTGAAGGTACAGTTCCTAATATTGGATCTGCCACTGATAATTGCAATAACATTGTAATTGAAGATCAAAGTCCCCGAGCTGGTGTCAAAGTAGGTCTTGGTGATACTACTATTACATATAGCGTTGAAGACGGTAGTGGTAACACAGCATCTTGCACAACTAAACTTACAGTCAGGCCATTTTTTGATCTTGATGCTCGATGTAGCCCCAGCGTAGAAGCTATTGCTGATGAAAATTGCGAGGCCAGCGTTCCACAGATTGCTAACGCTCGTTCTTCCTGCGGCGCTGGATTTTACAATCAAGACCAGTTTCCTCCTCCTGGCACTCTTGCTCGTGCAGGTATGACAAATTTAACTGTCTCGAGAAGCTTTTTAGGGAGAAATGGTGGACCCACTTCTTCTTGCTCCTCTGGATTTATTGTAAAAGATGCCACACCACCGGTCCAAGCAACACAAGATCCAATTTGTCTGTGGCCAGCAAATAATAATTTTTACTGCGAGCCACTGTCTACTCTAGTCCAAGGAATTGACAATTGTGATGATGACCCTATAATTTCATATGCTGGGTGCTCGTCAAGCCCTGCAAATGAGGATTCCTGTCTAGATTATTGCATATACGATGAGGATTTGGATAGGGTGTGCTTTCGCGCTGAGAGTGCTCGCTCGTACACAGTTGAGGCCAGAGCTGCAGATTCGTCGGGAAATGAAAATTACTTTACTCGCATTGTGAATGTACCAGAACATTTGACCAACATGGATATAAGTAGGTGCGCAACGCCGTCAACTAATTTCACTGATAACAGTAGGCACCTAGGCTATGCCGAAGATAATGACGAATGCAACAAAGATATTGGGAAGGGAAAAGGGAAAGGGAAGGGAAAGGGAGGGCTGTCTAAGAAAACTGGTAAAGGCGGGAGAAACAGTGGAAAGGGAGGAAGAAGCGGCGGCAAGGGGAAGGGGGGAAGAAGCGATGGCAAAGGAGGAAGGAGTGGTGGCAGAGGAGGAGGGGGCACCAGAAAGAAAGGAAGAACAGATGGCAAGGGAGGAAGAAGCAGTGGAAAAGGGGGGAGAAATAGTGACAAAGGCAGGACAGGTGGGGGTGGAGACAAAGGAAGTAGAGGCGGTGGGAGAAGCAGAGGTGGGAGAAACCCTAGTAGTGGAAGGATCAGTAACAATCCCTACGATAAACGTGCCACAGGTAGGGAAAGAAACGGTAGAGAAAGGGCTCTTCGTGGTTTCTGGTAGCTCGAGTATACAGAGCAGTAGAAGTGGGGTAGAGATGGAGACAAGGGAGGGAAGATGGTGCTAGGAGCAGAGGGCAGAGGATTGCATTTCTAAAGTTTTCGTTTTACGAAAGAGTGCTATCCATCGACATAGCAGCCAATATTGAACATGAGCCTTGAGGCCGCTGCAGGACTGCCAATACGGAGTCTATATTTAGATTCAACTTTACTCTTTATTTGAGAAAGTCCCCTGGAATTCATTATTGAGCTGTCACAACACCCACTTTTGCAACTTTACCGTTGCAAAAATATACAAAACTTATAACAAATCAGTCTTATTTCAACGTTTCCAACTAAAGCATTTCCGGGTGTTCAGTTTTTTACAAATCTGTATTTCAGTCCAGGTCTCCTGTCTGGGACCGAAGAGATTTCCGGGAGAAACCTTATGCTTTTGCTTTTTAGAGTGTGCTTTTAAAGTGGTTCTTCATGGTTACTTATTATATCATATAGGTCAAATTTTTATAGAGATTGAGATTATCTCATCACTTGAACGTAAACTTGTTTTGTGTAAAGGAAATTGTATAACTCTTACTATTATTTTGGAGTTGATTGTTTTTTGCTGTTTACCTGCCCAGCATTGTAGTATTAAGACCAATTGAGACATGCTGACACTGCTAAGTCCATTTTTTTAACTCTTGGTTTCAAATTACCAAGTGCTTAAATTAGAAGCTATCTCTTGCACAAAGGAGGATGAGATCACTACCTACTAAGGATAGAAGAAGTAAGGGCACGTGTTGGAAGTCACGAGTATTACAACGTGAGAGAGAAGATTGACAAGAAAGGTGCTCAAAAGCTATCTTTGGATAGTGTTTCCTGTTGACTATTGTTGACTCTAGTATTGTTGACTACTTACAACTACTGTTAACTACTATTGCCTGTTGACTGTGGACTGTGGACTACTGTTGTCTATTGTCTCGTATTGCAACCTGATGTCTGATGTTGGATCCCTGCCCATTTACCATTATACAGTTTTCTAAACCTATTTGTGAAGTTTCACAAGTTTTACTATAAGTATAAAACTGTTGAGAAGAATTCGATTTTTTTTATTTTTATTGAAAAAAATTCACAATCTGCTATATTATGACATATTAATTTTGATCATGTTGGTTCCTTATTCTGTTTTGGTATCTTTTTTTTAGATTGCTTGCTGCCTTGCTTAAACATGGTGTGGATCTATTATTACTAATCTTCTTGTTTGGAGTATCCAAAATTTAGTAGTGCAATTATACAAAGGCACAAAACAATTCAAAATAGTAGTACTGGTGTAATAGTAAAATAGAGAAAAATATTAATACATTTTTATTATGAAGCTTACAACACCTATAACCAGCAGCTCTTTTGGTTGTTCTTGTAGTTTCTTATGTCTTTTCTGATAATTGCCAACTTAAGAAGTTGTTCTAAAGTTAGTAGTAAACAAGATGTGGCTGTACTTTTATTATTCAAATTTCATGTGTAACATCAAAATAATTGTGTCTGCAGTTCAATTCTTTTCTGGTATAAATATTTTGCTCACTGCTTAGCTGCCCCCATGAACATTCTGCTGAAGAATTTGTATCAGTGTTATACAAATCTCCTTGTTTGAATATATGAGAACATCACAATGAATCTCTTTTTTGTTTGTGGTAACAATCAGTCACCAGGACGTAGTAGCAATATATGCTATCCAAAGAACAATATAGTTATATAAGTAATAGTTAACATTAGTAGTACTATTGAGTAAAACATTGATTGTGATTAAAATAGAAAAAGATTTAGTCACTACAATTTGTCATAAACATGCTTTTAGGTGTACAAGAAGATCTAGAAATGAGGAATTTGTTATCTTGTTTTGTCTGTTGAATGCAGTTGTTCTCATCTCTTTGCTACCTGCATTATTATTAGATATATCTACTTTTCCTAGTTTTCTTTAGACTCGCATTGATTGTAATTTCTTGTGGTATGAGAATTGTTCCCTACTGAGTACTGGTGAGAAGATTTTTGGCAGCACTGTACCCTTCTGTAATTATGCTGCTTAAAACTCTTCTGGTGCTTTTTTTGTCATCAGATGATCCACTTCTAATAATAGTAGACTGGTCTTAGAATTATCCAGTGGTAGTTTATTCATATTCTGATATAACATAGAAAGCAAAAACCACACAAGGCTAAAAAAATGTCAGCCCATGCAATGGTTATTTCCTGAATTGAAGGATAATAATGAAAGGCAATGTTGCATAAAGACAAAGAACAAACAAAGGTTTGAGCAATAGAAGGACAGAGATTTTAAGCTGATTTACACAAAAATTGTAATAAACCAATTCATGGATACTAAAACAAGCAGTGGCATAGTCAAAATAAAAGAATAGCATAGAAATAAAGAAGGTATATTGAATAACTTTAAAAACAGCAACAATTACTGTAATTTGAAGTACTCTAGTACTCTAGTCATCCTTCTGAAGCCTGGAACCCTACTATACTTTTTGTATTCTTACTATAATAAAAGAAGAATGAACATAGTGGGTGCAACAAAAAGTTATCATTGGATCTATTCAATTACTATACTTTTTCCCTCTTTACACACAGCAAAAAAGCAAATAATGTATTGTGACTCAGAAAATAATGAAGGAAGACACAACTATACAAAAATTATGGTTGACATAAAAAACTTCCAGCATAGAAAAAAAGAGACACACTCTTTTTTGGTCATATTCTTCTATATATTATCATAGTATCAATGTTGGAAATTTTTTATCTCATGAAGTTTTGAAAACTACATATAGCACACTGGACCAATAAGCTTAGCAAAGTGGGAAAATAAAAAAATCAAGATCATTTTATACCTCCTCTACTACAGTACCAAGACCAGCACCATAGCGTCAGTCATAACAGAATTTGATTTTTTAAAAGTAGCAGCACTAGATTTTGGAAGGTGCACCTTTTGCAGATACCAATTTTTAATGTATTGGATCCTTTCACTACTGCTGGGTGGATAAGAGGTGTTCCTTGTTGATAATTTTCTTGTAGGAGGCAGCCTTGTGAGACCCTTCTTCTAGAGTAAATACTACTTGTTGAGTCATTATGCCAAAAACAATACTACAGTCCTACCCACTGATAAGTAACTTTGGCTTACAGAGTTATGCCTGGAATTTTTGTTCCAAATAAGCATCAATTTAAGCTTAGAACAAATTAAAGGTTGTTGCTAAATATATTTTTTACGTTTTTGCTCATGGTACAAGACACAACAGGCAACAGGCAGCAATGTTGGTTCATGATAGGTGAGGTCTGGTGTTTTACATATGAGCCTCAATGGTTTACCAATCAACATTCATTTTGTGTAGAATCATACCACCCAGGCTCAATTCTTGTGCATTTTCTAGCATAATGCCATTTTGGGACACATCATTTTTTTACCCCAAAAATGAGTATAATTATTTTAATATTGTACAGTACACCACTTCTTCTGGTAAGAGGAAAAGAGCTGTAGATTATAAACAAGCTTTGTCATGATGTACTGAAGAGCAAAACATTTTTTATACCTGGATTTTTGGAACTGAGTAAAACCAAAAATGATCAACACAAAACAAAAATATCTTTGGTTGTCCTTAATGTACATGCAGGCTTCTGAGGTTTATAAGGTATCTTCTTTTGCAGACTATACATCTTCAAATAATCAAGAAGGTCATCATAAGATAGTGCCTGGCCAGGTTTCTAGCCAGTGTGTTTTCTAGAACCAACTTACAAACAATAACATTTGTGGCGAACCCCCTATAGCTATAGCCACAACAAGAATTGCTTGGCATAAGTAGTAGTATAATAACCAAATATATATATATATAAAGTTATGCTTGTGTTGAATCACTGTGGTATATGATCAAACCCTCCACCTTTATTATCCTCCTGTTGTTTTATGACCATTTTATTTGGTGTCTGTATGTATTTGTACTTGATTATTAGCTCCCAGCAGTAATTGACATATGGCTCATCATACCAAAAACTACAGTCCATATAATATAACCTTATACCATTGAAGTCCTACAAATTCTCTTGCCACTTTTGATCTCTTCAACCTATTTTTTCTTAATCATATTTTATACAAATTTTACTTCTTGTTGTACCTCAAACTTGTTTTTAGTGTAGTAATCCTATTTATCATAACCAGCAGAAAAAGTAAGGAAATGTTTGATTCCAATTACAAATATAATTATATTAAATAAAGAGGCACATGAGACTAGTAGTGTTCTTGTTTGGGAAAATACTGCTATTCAATTAAATACGTTGATATAAAAAAAGCTTATTATTTGAGGTAAAAAATAAACTTTATTTAAGTTTTTAAAATGGAAAGAACAGCAATTCATTCTTCTAGATTCAAAAGAGAACAAATTTAATGATAGGGGAGATAATTTCTTTATATTTCCTTCTTGATAATATCAATTATTTTCTTACATTTTTGGAAGGAAAGAGATTTAGAGCTCCTTTTCAGCAGGGTTATCTTCATTTTCTGTATTAAGTCACAACTATTATTGATCCCACTTCTATCTTCATTCATAAAAAACTTTATTCTGTAAAACAGACCATCTGCACCATGAGGTGTAATCCAGTCCCAGGCGGTGTAAAGCACAAGAAAATCATGTGCTTTTGTGTGCACTCAAATAAAAATATCCATTTTATGGTTCACTTTTCTTAATAACTACTAACTACCTAGTATGCAGCACCCTTCCCAATGCATCATGTTTTATGTTTTATGTTGAGTGTTATAGTTACTTGGAGAACTGGTCTAATGCTGCACCTACTTTTGTTTTTTAGGACTGAGTATAGCTTGATGCAAAATGATCTTGCATAATAGTGACATTATTTTGACTCCAATTTTGCTCTGTCTTGTTTTTTGTGGTCTGTGCACCATTTTTTCATGCACTAATGAGTTGACAGCCAAACTTATTTTGTACCACTCATGGTAGATTCTTCAAAGATTTTTTTGCCCAACATTAAGAGCCATTGGTGCATCCTCATATATCAAAGAAGAGAGGAAGATGAAGAAGACAGGCAGGAACATCCATCAAGAACCTACTACAGCATGTCAGGGTTGCTGGTCCTAGACCAAAGAATAGAGAAAGGTAAGAAAGAAGCAACTGAGTGCTGCCTCTACAAGTACTTCTGTGACAGAATCAAGTAGAGTCATGACAAATTTGACATCTGAGAAACTACCAGCAAAAACAAAAAATGGACAAAAAGATTATGTTAGGAAGTTTACATAGAAGAAAGAGTTGTTATTTTGACTTGTGCAACTGTAGAGCTTCAATCAGTACCTAAAAGTAGCTGCTTTTGCAATAAACCAGAACTAGAGCAGTAGCAAGAGAAGCTAATAGATCAAGAGCAGTTAATTCTATTGTACCAAAACCAATCACTACCTAACATTAAACATTGAAATAGGAAAGGCATTCAAGGTTGCACTTTCAAATCTCAAGGTAGTCATAATAAAACAATAAAACAAATAGAAATAAAAGAAGTGAAAGATGTAGCTGCAAATACTTTTGAACAGACTACCAAGAAACTAGTAAGAAAAGCTGCTGATACCACCACCAATACAAAAGGAGTAATAAATGATGGCAAAGCTACCTCTGTTCAATCAATTTTTATTGCAACAGCTCTGTCCTCCAATAAGAAATTGAAACAAGTAAATCATGCCTATTTTTTAAAGGGAGGACTGGCCTGCCACCAGCAGGGCAGGGGGAGTTTTCTTTATGTGGGTATTGTTCACTATTAGAATTTGGTGTGGAAATTTGGAAATATTTGAGTACTTCCTCAGTTCAAGTACTGGTACTATTTAGATACTTCTTTTGACTTGTGCAAGCAGAGGTCTCACCAGTAGTAGCATAGTAGACTTGGGTATAGTAGGACTTCAAGAAGTACCTCTAGGAAGTGCTCAAATGTAGCTAGGGGAGACTCAAATTTAGGCACTTACTAGGTACAGTTTTCACAACTTCATATGCAACTTTTCCTTGCTTAGTCAAGTTTAGGATTTTTGTCCAAAATATGAAAGTCCAAGCTTAAAATGTTGCAGCATTACATATATTTGTCATATGGGTACAGATTGGGCATGATGTATTTTTCTAATCAGTGTAAGAGAATGAAAGATTATTTATGGCATTTCTGATTAATGATATCATCATATCCTCATTATAAACAAGTAACATTTATTATTTTATAAGATTAAATTTTTTGGTACAAATAAACAATTTCAAAAGCTCTTTGCAAAAAGAGCTGATTGCTCATTGAAGATGGGAACTGTACTCAACAACAAGGAGATGAGCAAAAATCTTTATTTAGATATCACAAAAAAATCTATTATTGTGTACAGTTTTGCTTGCTTTCTGTACATCGTATAAAAAGAAATCCATGGGAAGAAAAGAACTATAAAATAATGCAGGCTGTAGGTTGTGCACTCTTGAAGAAATAAAAACAAGCACTCTTGAAAAAACAAGAACAAGAATAAGAGCAGCCATGTTGATATAAAAAGAATGCCAACAAAGGTAACAGTGGAAAAACCTAAGAATAAATTAAATATACATGTACAACCTCACAAAATATAATCTTTGAGAGAGATTCCTTAAGAGGAGGACAAGAAATGCAGAATCTAGGTAAAATTAGTTCTACTCCTATTGGTGAAATGAACAAAAGAGACTGACTGTTCAGTATATGCCAATTATCAGGCCTGTACACTTGTAGGGAATCATATATAAAATTTAAGTACCTGTGTTATGCCTCTGCAAATCTGAGTCAGTGCTGCAATCTTCACCCTCAAACAACATTATGCACTAGGCTGAGGAAAGTCATTGTTGTACCTCCACCAATTGAGAAACTTTGTACATGTACCACAGGAAGCATTCACAAAGTATGGTATCCTTTCTTCAAAATCCCTATTAGAATAATAAAAGTTAGTTTTCATGTTAGTTTATTTCCTCAATCACAAGAAGGATGAAGCAAAATATTATTGTTATGACGCCAAAGCCAAACATTATTTTTGCAGAACAAATCGAAGACCCAATACGTTCGTAACTGGTGTGAAATGGCATGTCTAGAATTTTGAGCTTCTTTTCACTGTATATATAGAGCAGCGGAGGAAAGCAAAATGCAATTGCGATCCCTGTCAAGCCAGAATAATCTGTGATGATCCCAAGGTTGCGCACAAAGAGGGCACCAAGGATAGGAGGAATAGCTGCCAATGCTCGGAAACCCGTGGCAACACGACGGTTGTGTTGCACTTCTTGAATCGTGTCTGGGTAGACCAAACCCATGAGGCTGTTTCCCAGTACAAATGCGTAAAGCGGGAATGCCGAAATCACGTCAATTGCAGGAAAGAGCACAACAAAAAACGAGATCATTTGCGCCCACCAAACAACGTGTATCCATTGATGTTCCCCGTCATCACCAATTACGAGCTGGCCAGTACCAGCATGGTATTCTCCCCAATTCAGATTAGCCGATTCATAGTTTGTATCTCCGAAGTACCACCCCACGACAATTCCAATCAGAGAATAGGCAACAGCACAGAGGAGTAGCGTATAACCGAAAATATTCCCCACTTGCGACTTTTGTTTCATTTCGTCGGCCAACCCAGGAACAGCTTGGTGAAATAATACCGCAAAAACGATAACAGGAATCATTTCATGTATATTTGATAGATCAACTGAAGGAGCCCCTACAGGCTTTGTCTGACTATCAAAGTGAGAAATAGGAGGACCATAATGATGATGAGCATGTCGTGTATGGGCACTCGATCCATATGCCATGGCAACTAATGGGGTACATATCATGAGTAATACCATTACAATCCTACACCCCGATAGGAATATTTGAACTGCTGCTTGCTCAGAAAGTTCCAAAAATGACATAGGCACAACGAACACAGCAAACAGCAGCACATATAGTTGGTAGCTATCAAAATCTGACTCGATTGGGAATGTATGGGCCATGGCAGAACCAAAGACTGAACTGTAAGCCCACAAAAAGCCATAAATGTCAAGAACGACAGCTATTCCATATGCCTTGAATCCTGCATCACCAAGGAAAATCTGACATAGCTCCGTCAATTCAAATTTGCGGTCTTTCACAAGTAACTTTCTGTTGCATTTGTGATCAAAGTCGTTCGAATCGAAAGATTCTTCTCTTCGAACATTTGAGAGAGCATTTGTGACTTCTTTCTTCCATGCAGGGACCTTCTCAAGCATTACCGAGCCGTGCTCAGTGAGATTGAGGGTGTCAATTTCTTCATGGAAACCGTAGTCGTGGTCGTGGTCCACCAGAGTTGCGGTCGCGGAATCGATCTTACGCAACAAAGCTGTTGTTTCATCCAGTGCAGAATTATTTTCTTTCGCAAAAAAAGATAATTCTTCAAGATCCATCTTTTCACCTCCAGTCATCCCATGACACTCCATGTACACCGTGAGTGCTTCAGCCCTTGCCATTGCGGTAAGGATGTAATCACTTGCCATGTTTGCAACGAAACAAACAAGTATCATTCCTATTGTCGACAGGACAAGTCCAGCCCGCTCGAATGCCCATGGTATAGTGAGAAAACCAGTCCCGAGAAGGTAATTAAATGTGAAGCAGGCACAGACGAAGGGAGAGAGACCACGTTGATGCGATCCGTTACCTCCTGCATTACCGACGTCCATGTCCGGTGAGGGCACCATTTCAAACTCTCAAAAAACTTCCCGCAAAACGAACCGTCAACCTTCTGGTTCTCATTCGTTTCAAGACCTTTTATTTCTGTTTTGATGTTTTTCACTCCGTGAAATTTCTTGCTGACTGACTGTGACGGCGTCTCCGCTCTTTGCCTACCGGTAGGTCTACTCCTACGACGCGAACATTATATCTTGTATCCGGTACCAGGTAAGGTACGATTTGAACTGTATGAACGATTACCTGGTACATACCCTACATGTACCGGTACGTACGCCGGTCCGCAATGGTACCAAAATAGAGATTCTCTATAAATTTGTACAGTTGGAGGGAAAATGTGTAAAAGTCTAGCTATGTACGATCTCCTGTAGGAACTGCCTACGTGCGTGTTTTCTGGGAGCTGACGTCCCCGTACGTAAATAAGCATCAGTCCCTTCGCCATCCAAATAAGGTAGGCCAACTCGATATAAAATGATCCTGTGTACATGATCTCCAGTAATCATGACAGTTCTAACTCTAGTGAGTTTAGAATGGCGAAAATTTACTAATGCCGCACTACTGGCGGTCACAAATCCCGATATTTTGTATCGCAAAAGTATAAAGTTTTTTTTATATATAAAATTTCTTTAGAGAACATAATATATATACCGCAATGTTATTATTTAGAGGAATGCAAGACCGGAGAGATTGGGTTACTGGACTCTAGTCTCTGAAAGAACTCCTATCTTGCTTGTAGACCTCTAGATTCCAAGCAACATAAACTGACTTTGTGAGGTGCATTCAGAGTTGCAACCAGCCTTGCAGAGGTGCATACGCAATATGATGCATCTATGGAGAGGCAGAGTTAGAGTATAAGGTCATCCAATCAGGGAGAATTCATTCAGGCATGACAACTGTTCTCAATTAATCACAAATCGTGGGAATCCTATTTGCATATGGTAAAAGTAATCAAGTGCAATTAGGTCGCCTGTGAACCTGTGAATGCAACAAATACAAGGGATTGATTTAAAAAAGCAAGTGTCAGATCATAATTTGGCTTTTTTGTAAGTCGAAATGGACCACCTTGACGTACCAGTGAGACACAGGTAGTGCCATAGTGCACACAAGCATTCCAACCAACGGCTTAGGCAGTGTTTGGGGGAACCACGAAATCATAGATCCAAAGGATGAGCCAACTAAAATGTATTCTAAAATCAATAATATTCCATTCCATCCAAAAAATAGCATTTGCTTTCCATATAGTGGTACATATCGGTCTTCTAGCATACCCTCCTTTTCTTCATAAATATTTGAGTAGAAAAGCGTAATCCAACAATATTCATGAAGCAAACCTGACATGAGGAAAGTTGATATTGTAGCAAGACCCTTTGAAGACGAATAACTTCGTACAGGTTTATATACCGATCGCTGTACCCACGACGACCCAGAACAAGAATGGAATTTTGTCAAATTTGAAAAAAAAACATGAGAAAAAGTACGCGTTTTCAATTTAGAATGATGACCTTTCTTACCTCTAGAAATACTACTTACCTTGAGACATCCGTGGACGAGTCGATTCCACCGTTTACCCCAGAAATCACTAGGTGACGAAGAATTAAACATCTATAGACCAAGTAGCAGGAGAAAAGGTGGAAGATCAGCTATTGAAAAACTAGCAATCAACAATAAATTTGTCTACTACAAATGAATATCTCATGTACAAAACTTACGGGATTGTCAATAACATCTTGGTTTTCGCACCCAAGAGCTAGTTGAGGGAATAATGCCACTCCATGTAACGAATATGAAAGTGTCAGACTTAAAAGGACTAACATCAAAATTGGACGAGAGAGAGAAAGAGATATATATATAAGTGCAAATAAAGTGTTAGGTCACAATATGGTTTCCAATCAACTGCTCACAATGATGCAAGTTGGAATGCAAATATACCTGCCGCAACAAAATTATTGACTAACTGCCTGGGTTCGAAGGTGGGATGAAGGTCTATGGCATCAAAGTTTTCCGTAAGTGGTTCAAAGTGTTTCGGTACTAGCCATGAAAATATAATTGAAATTGCAAAGATATGTGCAATAAACACTTTTGCTTTTTCCATAACAGTTTGCCATGTAGATCGTAATGGGCGTTCTTTCTTTTCATCCCATTTCAATTCAAGCAGAGCTCCCCAATACACCATGTAATTCCGAAGTGATACTGTAGCAAAGGCTGGAGCGTAACCATGCATTGCTTCCATTGTTCGCAATGATGTGAGGATAGACAGGGGCATGAAACCCATTCGGAAACAACGATTGCGGATATCCATAATATTTATCATATAAAAAGGTGCAAGAAGAGTTATCGGTACGATGATACCATAACCCAATATAAATGATGTACTTTTTGTGCTACTACCAGTTTTTTTCTGGATAATGCCATAATATGCAATTGCAGCAAGGACAGCTGACAGTATTGATTGCATCAATAAAAGTATACCCACATCGATGGTAAAACCAAGCTTTGGAAGTAGCAACCCAACAGTAACATCGTTTTGATGACTGCGAAATATGCCTATAGGTTCACGGTCATCCACGATGAATTTATCGGTAAAAAACATTATTTGTAAAAAAATTTGGATCGCTCTTATTATTTCTGGATTTCCTGTGAGAGGCTTTCGATTGAATGTCACTCAAAGATGCAAGTACGACGTAGAAAAGAGTTGATTTCTTGTAACAGAGTTCTGTTTCTTTTCGCCTAACTCCCCTTTTCACTTTTTTGGATTCTGTCTTTCTCAGTTTCATTGTGGTGTGTCACTCGGGTTTCCTCGTCAGGAACGTCTCACTCAAGCTTGATTTCGTTACTCTTCATTAAAGGTAAAAAGAGGTGGGTCAGGTGCAACAATGGTTCAAGATACCGTAGATTTAGTCCTAGTCCTAATGTACGAGCTCGTACTGAAAGAGATGTTCCAGTATTTATTACCAGGTCCATATCTTTATCTCTGATGGTTCTTCGAGAAACACACGTTTTTCCCATTGTCTGTGCGTCTGTGCCCCTTTTTTGGTTCTCGCGATTCAACGCACCCAATATACCACATCCTACGTACATTTCTTCCCCCGATCTGAAAGAACACCAACATCTGCAGATCTTCAGATATTTCCAGCTACCAGGTACAAACTCTAGAGGAGTCGTACGTAGATTGTGAGAGAAACGAGAACACTCGCTCAGTTTCTGTTCTGCACATCAATGTCAAAACATCATACAAAGCAGCTGTAGTCCTCTACACCTGATGCATATTACAAGATCTCACGATTGTGGATGCACCAGCTACATACAAAGCAATCCTTTTGAAAGAAACCAAAAGAGAAAAAAATTGACAGGAGTAAACCAACACGTTGAGAAGAGTCTCTCTAGAGCGCTAATTGACAGCCATGATCAAGCCTTCGCTATTTGCATTGCTAACCCTTGCAGTAGCCACAGAAGTCCATGCTTGGATACCAACCAGGACGACCATTCAAACACACTCTGCTTTGACACGACGTAGTCATGGAGGAGTAACTACCATGTCCGCTATGCCTGATTTGAAGGGAAAGGTAATATATCAAAGGTTATTACATCGATTATCTCCTAAATCTGATGTTGTTGTACAGAACAACTTTTCTGTGGAGGAACGCGTTTGCTTCAAACCTGATGAAGAAGATGAAGGGTATCTTACACCTCATGGGAGAAGAACACTCATTTTAAGAGGAGCACCTGCGTCCGATACAGATGTAGGACCTGAATTATTCCGTCTTGATGTTCATGAATCATCACCACCCACGGGAGTTGGGAGTGACAGTGCTATGGAATGTTCCATTTGTATGGCTTTGTATCTTTCGTCTAATCCGGATGTACTTGTGGGAAATGTTTTGGAATTACAAACTGATTTGGGAGTGGGTGGATTATTAGGTTCCATTGCAGCAGGATTTGCTGAACGAGAAGGAAAGGCAAGTAGTGACAACGATGCTGCTGCTTCCACCATGGCCATCACCAATGATAATGATGATGATGTTTTACCACACAAGCACCGTGTACCACTTCCAGAATCATTAGAAAAATTAACCTTGTCCGGTGGTGATGATGATTTAATGAATTTGGCATTTGCAAATGTCAAAATTTCAGAAATCCCATCTGACAAGGTTGAAATGAGAGAATTTGATTGGGTTCATCAACGTCCTGAACGACTTTCCAAACAACGGTATCATGTTGTATTAGGATCTGATATTGCCTTTTCGTATCCCACATGTCGTGAATTGTCACGTGCGGTTGCCTATTCGTTGGAACCCCTCCCATGGGAAAACACGAATGCTGCACGATTCATCCATCTTTGTCCAGAACATCGTGATGATGGTACGTCGTTGTAGAATGTGATCTGTTGAGAGTCTGCTCTTTTTTAACAAAGAACAAATTTATTCTGCCCCGTTTGCATTCATTTGTATTCTATGCATGTTTTATTTATTTTGAAACTAAACTTTTTGTTTTGTTTTGGTGGGTATCTCCTTTATTATTTTTGTTCAGTGGTATATTTGAAAAAGTTTTTACAACAGGGATATCGCATGTCCTTGGATCATGGGTATGTGAAATTACAAAAACTTTTTTTGAAACCTGTCATTATGGATGCAGGTGAAGCTGAATCCAAGGTAGATGAAGAACCATTTGAAGTACAAAGTATGAAGGAATCCACATATCAAAGTTTACTTGCCATGCATAGTCCTGATTACACAGGTGATAATGGTGACTTTTTCTTCCCCGTTGAGAATGGTGCATTTAACATGGGATCATCCAGTAGCAGTACGTATCTTGAACAGGAACCATCCAGTCCTTGGGGGTAATTACAATTGAACTCACCTTTGAAAAATGATTGTATGGAGAAAATTATGTGTAAAGGAGCATACGAGTGCTTTCTTTTTCAGTCAGAGTCTAGCAAGGAGAAGGACTCCAAAATTAGAAAGTGTTCGGGGTAGAACTAAAATGATTGACATCAGGACATCACTATGCTACATATGGTGTAGTTCGCATGGCTGTTATAGCAAAGAAATAAAAAGTCGAAAACAGTACAGATCTGTTGCATGATCATGATTTGGTGACAGTCTATAGTGGGTTGCATCGGTGTCAAATAATCTAATGAATTGAGGTAGATGGATATAAAATAAAAAATCATGCTGAAGTACAAGTCATATTCTGATGTTATTAATATTTTTTGCCGTTCTGTGCAGTTCTCACCGTCTGCCTCTTCAGTAGCTGCTGGCAATAAAGAGAAATATTCATTTAAGATAAAATTATGTAATACTAAAGCTCAAAGATACTACAACACAATTAATGACCAAGAACGAGAGGAAATAATCGGTCAACTGATGCCAATAGTCACTGTATTGTATAATTCAATCATGTACTAAGTATGATACAGGGGATTAGACATATTATGATGATATGATTATCAAGGAAGGATTGGGGATTCATCGTGGTAGCAGAATAAAAGAGAAATCAGTTGATATTTGTTGGTTGTCTTTGAAAGTTGGGTGGATTTTATAAAATCCAGTTATTTTGTTTGTTTTTGTTGGTTGTGTTATTCGTAGCCACTCCCATCTTGGCGTGTGTGAAACTCGCCAAGAAAGTAAAGCTTTGAATTTACTTGGAAGACTTCTTGGGGAGAAGGACAGCGTGAATGTTGGGCAAGACACCACCAGATGCAATGGTAACTCCTCCCAAAAGCTTGTTAAGTTCTTCATCATTCTTTACAGCAAGAGTGATGTGACGGGGCACGATACGGCTCTTCTTATTATCACGAGCGGCGTTACCGGCGAGTTCCAAAATTTCGGCACAAAGGTACTCAAGGACGGCAGCGAGGTAAACAGGGGCACCAGCTCCCATACGGGTAGCGTACTTGCCTTGACGGAGGTAACGTCCAATACGACCAACGGGGAATTGAAGTCCAGCCTTGCTAGAGGCGGAAGTAGACTTCTTCTCACCACGGCCACCTTTTCCTTTTCCAGACATGTTGTTTGAGGTTTTTTTTGTTTATTTGCTACGTTACGGTCGAACGTCAATGAAGATTGTGGGCAGAGTCGGGAGGGTTTCCAGTTCGTTCCAACCGTTCCAAAACAAGTCGAACGAGTCAATTGGCGCGCCAGTTTTTTGAACAGATGTTTTCTAGTATGATTCCTGTATGTACCGTCACGTACATCTTGGTATAAAAGTGATTTTGAGACTTGTAAACGGTTGTGCGGTCGGACCTCGAGAATGCCTGGGTGTAGGGTTTCAGTATATACTGTACATACATTAGATTTTACAGGAAGAACTCCGTACAGACATGAAAAAAACATGGCGCGACGTTCAAATCTACACAGTTTGTACTGGAGAACCTCTTGTGCGCGACACAAGTGCGCATGGAACGGAGGAGGGGGGATGCATCGAAGAGTTGTTTCCAAGTTCTTACAAATTCCTCGATCTCATTCGACGCATCTCTCTCTTCAACTCTTTAAACCGTAACAATGGCCAAGACACCCTCCAAGCAATCTGCCAAGGCACCCAAGAAGGCAGCCACAGGCAAGCGCTCCAAGAAGCGTGTTGAGAGTTACTCTTCTTACATTTACAAGGTCTTGAAGCAAGTCCACCCCGACACTGGTATCTCCAAGAAGGGTATGTCCATCATGAACTCCTTCATCAACGATATCTTCGAACGTATCGCCACTGAGGCCGGAAAGCTTTCCACCTACAACAAGAAGGCCACTCTTTCTTCCCGCGAAATTCAAACTGCTGTCCGTCTTATGCTTCCTGGTGAACTTGCCAAGCACGCTGTCTCTGAGGGAACTAAGGCTGTCACCAAGTTCTCCTCTGCCTAAGCAGTTGGGACAATCAAATGGATGATGAATGATGATTCGTGGAATACACCATACACACAGTGATTGGTGTGTGTCCTCACAATGTCATCATCATCACCATGAATAACAACACAATTCAAAAATTAAACAACTGGATTTTATAAAATCCACCCAATCATCAAAGACACCTCACAACAACCATATTTGCATCTCTAATTTTTCCACATCTCTGTATCGATACGTCTGTCTTTTTTTTTTAAATTTTTAGAACGGATCAAGGGTGAGAAAAATTCTTACACCAACGAAACATATTAAACCGTGTACATATTTATAAATTAACCGTCATCATACTCATACAGCTAATTATTAAACAAAAAAATTGATTGTTTATATCGGATTCACGAGGTCCCAGTAGTCTATTGCGATTGCTTCGATCAAGAGATAATTTGCATGAAAGAAAAAGACAGTGCGGATTTCTTTTGCATGATCTTGTACATTGTATCCTGCTGATGTTCAATCTGTGTGTTTGCAGTAGTTGTTCGAAATGTAACGGGATGGATGGAACTTCAAGAGCCGAGAGCACATGTCTACTAAACGTTGATTCAATCCGACCTCTTGGATGTGCGTTATGTGGAGTCTAGAAGTCTACTCGCAGAAACTGCATTTGATGACTAGAACCTCGACTGGAGGGAGAATGCCTGTTGTTTTCATCAACATTAGACCGTTGATTTCAGAAACATGCTTCTCGCGAACTGTTTCTCTCTAGAGAGCTTCACCATGATTTTGACCAAAAACTCTACCAGAAATTTGGTTTTTGGGAATCTTTCATCAGTCTCTTTTTCCTAAACCACGTTTCAACACCTAGAAACCCACATGTCTAGTACGGCAAAGTTTCGCTACACTGGTAGGAAGAACCTACAGTAGTTTAGAGAGCACTTACGAGTACGGGTAGACCACCATTTTGCTGCCCCTGTCATATTATTGTAGACTAGAAGATCCAACCATTTCGGCAGTCCTACGAACTGTAGGACCTAATGGTGCACATGTTGGCACCATGTCTTCAACTCCGAGACTAACACCATTTTAGGCAGAGGATGGTGTTTTGTTTCCGTGTCCCTTTCCTCTGTTTTTTTAGAGACGCGATCAGAAAGATTAATAGATCTGTTTGTACGCAACAAACAAACAAAATGAGATAGTATCTGTATACTTCAATTTACATGCCCAAAATGCATAATTGTTCAAGATGTCTATTAGGTTTGGATGTGACGGTACAGATTTTGTATTAAGACCATGGAGGAGTTAATTTGGAGAAAGGTGTTTGAAGCGAGTGTGAACAGGTAAGATCCGGTACTATTCAAAAAGTCGTTCATATGTTCCCGCCCTTAAAAATAGTCAATGCCATTTTACTGAAAATAATAAGGGGGTAGCGATGAATTCAAGGAAGTTGGACGAAGTCAAATTCTAAGCTAAACAAACCTAGCCTAACCTTAGCAAAGCATGAATACGGTAAGGTACAGACAGCTCTGCAGTCGACCACTAAGAACACTCACTTCTGTGTATCAGGCGATCAGTATATCTGCATGGATGAGACCTTTCCAGCCAAACCCGAGTTGGATGCAACGTCCTTGATGTTAATAGTCTGCGGGCCGTGGATACGGACCGTGCCCTTGGCTCCTGTCCCAAAACTGTCCTGGTCGGTCATGTACACGGAAAGACCGGCGGGAACACGGATTGCTCGAACCTCATCGTTCCAGCCACATGTCAAAGGGTTGCCAGCCAAGTCGTAGTTACCCCTGTTCTCGTATTTTCCCTTGCCCAAGTTGAACGTGTCTCCGTGTCCATCCCAAACATTGTCATCTTCATAAAAGGTGACGAGAAGCACACCCATGTCCCGACCACGCTCACACGTGAGTGTTCTTTTTGAGTTGAGCTGAACGTCTTCAGGCGCGGTTTTTGAACCAATGATACCACCCTTGTAGATATCAACGGCACAGGCAAAATTAGTCTTGTCGGTAGGAACATTCCAGAAGCACATGAGAAGATTCTGGTTGTAGCCAGAAGAGATATTGATCTTGCCTTGATTTTCCCACTTACCATTGAACATTACAACATGTATCTTTTCTCTATTGATCCCATCGAGATCACCACTGGGGAAGTCTATATAATCATAGCCATCCACGTCGGGTGCTACGAATGCGGCGCCTTCGTAATCATTGCCAATTTTTTTCTTGACGTAATCGCCCTGGTGCTGGTTGTGGCGTCCCATCGCACCGCCCGTAATGACAAAAATTACTCTGCCCTTCAGGGAACTAGTTGTGGGCCAGGCTTTTTTCCTTGCGACTGTACGGACATCAGGATAACATTCTTTTAAATCTTTGGGCCGATAGAAGACACCTTCGTCGAAGTAGCGGCGAACAAGTGATTCGAACTCGCCCTGGCCACTGCCGGCAAGCCAGTAAGTCTTAAAGTCAATGTTGATCCACAAAAGATTGTGGTTGAGTCTAAAGAGTTTCTCTCCAATTCTTGATGGCTTGAAAATTGAAAATACAGTACCCCCGGGTACTCTGACAGCTAAGGATCTTTTAGCAAAGGGGGCCGTTGGATCGTGAGTCCCATGACATTCACATTAACTACCCGCACTATACAGCAAAAAGGTCCTATGTACATATACAGGTAAAGGTCCAATAGTTCAAATTACTCGTAGGTTCCACTATAGTGTAATAAGTGCATTCTATGCAACTTGTCGTCGAAAAAGATCACAACATCATGATGGCCCTGGAGATATTATCGTTCAAGCACCTTGTATGCTCTTGAATACATGTAGTCCTAGTACAGTACAATGTTTGTGGAGACGACTAATTTTTGCTGTCAAAGCGACCAACAATGGCGGAATCCTATCTCCTTATTCAGTTCACCTCCAATGCCTGAATGGCTTTAGTGGGTAACAGTCATGATGCAAAGGAAGAGTCATATTAGAGCAGAATTTTGATTTTGTTGATTATTCTATTTTTTAGACCTGTCGATTCTTGAAGTATTCTTTGACAAAATCAGGCCAAGGAAGGGAAGAAGCAAATGATGCACCACCACCACCAATAAGAGACTAGAACCCAAAAGAAGGACAACAATAAACCCCAAAGACATCGGGAAGTGTGCTGTGATGTTTGTGTAGCCCAGAATTGTGTTTGATTTTTGTTTGTAGGCCCAAGACCATCGTTGTCGAAAACTTGCATACCCAATTCCTGATGGATCGTCGAATTTAGCTCTTTCGTTAAAAAAAAGACAATCAACCAACAAAAAAATGGCTTTTAATCCATATTGATCCTATGGAACTTGAATGAAAGGAAACCATCGCCAGCAACGACAACAAGACACAAAAATGATGTCGAGTCTGTTTCTCGCGATACGAAGGCACAGGGCAAGAGCAGATAATGTGATATACCGTCGGAATAAAACCGTTATTATTTCAAAAGATATGATTGGATAAAAAAGTTGGTACCAAATCTGGATTTATGGCGGTCGACCCGCCTATCTTGTACCGTTAATTTGTTATTTATACATGCATACTACTCTCAAATATATATTTTTACACTCGATAAAAAATTACCTGGTACTCAATTTTTGTTATGTACGCATGTACCTGGTACTGGTACGGTGCAAGTTCGAGCTCATATTCTGTCGGACTCGCTCTAAGTCCAGCCATCGCCAAAAAACAAGTACACGCGACTCCCCATTCGGTGTCTCTCCAAGAATATCATTACTCATAAACTTGAAACAACAACAACAACAACAACGGTGAAGCATTACATAAAAAAGTATCGATTATGTGTTCTCCATCAAACAGAAAAGGAGACAGTGGTCAAGATAGCGATGACGAAGAGCGATCATTTTTGCCGTCACAACCATCACCATCGAAAGTAAACCACAGCAAAAAAATTGGATCGGGACGTCTCATGACCTATTTTTTTTCGATGCCAATAGGATTTATATTGGCTACAGCATTCTACGTAAATTATGATTCTTCCCAGACAACCATTGGTGAGAGCGTTACATATCATAATTTTCATGAAAAAGATTCAAAAAAAGGTCGCTGGCCGCGCATTACATGGCTCATGACATTCCCAAATTCAGGAACATCATATACACAATCAATGATGGTCAGTGTAAGTCAGAAGTTAGTAGCAACTGTTTACAAGAAAGAAGGTGACAAACCAGTGTATTCGGACAGTCCGAATGGACCTTTTTGGGCAAACCGAACCACCAAATTAGGACTAAATGATAAATATGTGCTAACAAAAACTCATTGCGGTATGTATTATTTTCATGTTGGCGTTTCTGCTTTGACATTGAGAAACCTCAACTTAAGTTTTTATGTATAACATATCTGTGATTTTGTTTCATAATATAGGTGGACGATGTGAAACTTGTGGACCTTCGTCTTATGTAGAAAATCCTCACTCTTTTGTAACAAAATGTAGAAGTGGGGACAATCAAGGAAATATGAGGCATGATATCAATCTTGTCCATAAGACAGTCCATCTGATCCGTAACCCATTTGATAATGTTGTCTCAAGATTTCATAACAATAGGAAGAAACACGTAAAAGTGAATGATACAGAATGGCTCAACTTATACCCTAAGACGAGAAAAGGCTTTCGTAATTTTTGTAATTGGTTGAACACAGAATTCAGTGAACCAAACTTGGAGCGCGAGTCCCGTTTCATGGAATCAACCATCGTTGACTCCATGAAGTCTGTACCATGCTATGACGATTTCTTCCGATACGTGCAGTGGCATAATCTTGCCTTTGTGACGACTGATGATCTTGATGTACCAACACATATATTACATTACGAAAATTACGAACAAAACTTTAATCAAACAGTAAACGATCTATTGGGCTTTCTTGAACTTGAGTGGATAGGAGAAGCTTTTGAGTTCATTGAAGGGAAACACTACTCTGAATACTTTACACCAAAAGAACGCAACGCTGTAAAAATGGCACTGAAAGAATTGTCTTCATCGAAAACTTGGGAAAACATCAAGCATTACTTTAAGTAGTCACGTATTGAAATTGTTGTCGGAACTTATCTTGGAGCATCAAAATACCTTAATTGCTCAGGAGATTGTTTGCCACAATCTTTTAAAAAGACATCATAGATGCATTCGTAAATGAAATCAAACATTTATTGTTAAGTATTTGTTGCATGAAAGCACGCATGCATATCAATTCTAGTCTAGGAGTGGCAGTCTCACTTTTACACATACTTTGCCTTTTTTCCGAAAATTCTGCACGAAATATTTTTAACTATTGAACATCTAAACTAAGATGCGATTTCATTTCTTTCTTGTGTGCGCAAAGAAGTGTAGAAGATTTGAAGAAATAATCGCCACCGCTAATCATGATTGGCTTTATTCCGGGGATTTTGACCTCTCCAATCGTGTTCACTGGACATGAAATATTCACATGCATTACGTGGTGATCCAGACATTTCCATTTGCACATTGCAGTTCCACGTACAGTTTCAAGCGTGAAGGATGCGTGCTTTAAATATGAACCCCTAGGAGGTGTTGGAGCGAAAAGAAGACGATCAGCACCAAAAGCATCGGATCGTACTCGAATACCTCCAATACTCCCAAGAATCCAAGGGAGTACACCACTCATCATAGGGTGGTTGTGTGAAAATGTTGAGTTTGAAAAATGCCAACTCTCCCACAACGTTGTTGCATTTTCTCGCAGCATATAACCATATGATGGATAATCTGTCTGCATCACAATCTTCCATGCCAAATCTGAATGATTTAAGGCTTCTAAAGTTTCGAAAAGCCATCTTATGCCAAACATACCAGTAGATATATGGTGATTGCTTTTGAGAATGACATTTACTAGGCTTGAAATAACTTTCATTTTTGCAGCTTTTGGTACCAATCTATAAAAGAGGCCCATTGCTTGGCCCGTTTGTGTTGCATGGGAGCCATTTTCGGTAAGATCACCAGTAGTGTGATTGAGAAATCTCTTCTGAAAATCATCTAATTCTCTTGCAATCCTTCTCTTCGTATTTTCTATCTCACATGGGTCACATAATTTTGTCCAGGCACGCAAATTTTGGATTAAGAAAGCCCGGCCAGTTAGTGAAACAGGAGTAGGATCAACAGCCATCCAATCTCCAAGTCCATGATCAATGGCAGAATTATTTGTTTCTAAAAGTGAGATCCATCTGCGTGTACTGCTCTGAACATTCTTAGTAGCTTTGATATTTCCTACATATTTTATGAGTCCGAGCTGAAGGATCGTAAAGTAAGATCCCCAGCCAATGGGTCCGCTCCCCCACCCAAACCCAGCACTTGAAATTCCAACAAATGGTGCAGTTTCAGTAATCCCTCCATTTGGTCGCTGTGCATCTTGCATATCGTATAGACGTTTCTCATAGAACGCTGAGCCATCGAACAATAAAAGTGATGCATCTAATGTCGCTAACGCATCACCCGTGTACCCAAACCTTTCCCTGTGAGGACAGTCACTCTGAATACCAAGCATATTGGAGGCATGTGTGTTCACGCATATATCAAAAATTTTGTTTAGCAAGGTATTCGAGCTTTTGAAGTCCGTGGTCCAAGCTATGTCTGACATGATGGGTATTACAGAAATCTTTAGATCCCAATTTTCTGGGAGTCCACTAACTTGAATATAACGAAATCCGTGCCATGTGAACTGTGATGTAAAATTAAAAGCAAAAACGTTGCGACCGTGCAGCACAATCCGCTGGTATGCCATTGAGGGCGCACATGGTGGACCACCATTTCCATGTTTGATTTGACCAGCAATCGATGTCAACGAGTTTACAGTCCCATTACTCCAGATTAATTCCCCAAAACGAAATTCAACTTCCAATGCGGATGCGTGTGCACTCATGCTGGGCCCAGCGAGTTCCAACCAAACAACAGCCGCGGTGTTCATTCCCATGTCTAGTACTCGATCACCACCTTCCAACGTGTGTTCAGAGACAGGGCGAAGCAAATGAGGACTGCGAGATCGGATTGGAGGTATAGGTTGTGGTAGGATCTTTTGGCTGAGATTTCCACCGTTACAAATAACTGGTTTCTTCCAGTCAGCCGAAACAAAGGGTGAAAATTCTGGAGTCGACCAACCATCCAAAACAGCATAACGGTCCATGTCAACAATGTTTCCAATATACAGGTCATTTCTCATTAGACCCGACGACGTTGTACGCCAAGAAGAAATGTTAGTCGTCACTACAATAGGAGACACATTCGTATCTTCAGAATGGATAACCAAAACACATCGTACGCGAGGCCGTCCTACAGATAGCGCTTCACGGAGATTAACACTCCCAAATAGTTTTAAGGGGAGAGGATTGTACCACCCATTACCGGCTATCATACCTAAAACTTGTCTTGTCTGTCCCAATCTTTTGACATTTTCTGTCACATCAAAAGTATTGTAATAAACACGCTCGTTGTAGCTTGCTGGCGCTGGATCCAAATAACGTTGTGCATTCACATGGAGACCGTTCAACCATGCTTCATAATGGCCAAGACCACTCGCAAAAAGAAAGGCAGAACCGGGTATAAAGCCGACTGGAATTTCAAATTCAGTACGGAAAAGTGGGGCGGCAGAGATTCCGCTTTGTGAATCATAAAAATCACATTCAGTCACAGGATATCTACTACTACAAAGCCAACCCGCCTCGCTCCATGTCGATTTGGAGGGGCCTACAATAAATTGATGGTAATCACTCCAGCCACAAGGAATAAGAGTGCCATTAGAAGAATTGATTGCGAACTGTGCCCTCCAGAAAAGACGATCAAATTCTCTTATTCCCGGGATCTGACCTTCAAAGCGTTGCACATCCAAACCATTAGAACGTCCTAAAAATAGCCACCCTGAATCCCAAAGAATATTTGATGTTTCGTTAGGACCGAAACGTTTCACTTCAACACGGCTGGCAGAGCTTTCGGGTGTCCGGGTTTGATCAGAAGACGCTTTCCAACTGAATCTGGGGGAATAGGAGCTATCAGGATCCACAGTGGCCTCAGGATTACTCAAGTGGTCAACTGTCAAAGCATACGGTTTAAGATCGCAGGTGAAATCGTGCTCGGAATCTCTACGTGTATTGAGGACCTTTGATGAAGCTGAAATTCCAAGGACACACCATAGCAGAAAGGTGATCGAGATCATCATTGTAAGCTTGGAATATTGAAGAACAATTACGGTACGGATTTGTCAGATTTCATTATCTCTCATATCTTGCGCTGGATTTTGGATTTTGTGACAGGTGTGATAATATGCCCGATGTGTGTGACTCATTCATTCACCATATCGAGTTAAGGGTATGTAAAAAGTGAACGTGTCCCGTAGATGTCGTACGGGTCTCTACGTCCTGATGGACATTCATTTTTCTAGACAAGGGAGCCGAGCATCCAGAAGAATCCGAACCGTCATACAACAACATGAAAACCTTGTCAAAATCATCATTTTGTCCTCACGATACGTAAGATAACGACTGGAACGAAGAATGATAGTTTGATGGATATTGGAGAGGTTGTTTGGTGGGTCATGTATTGTTGTTGTTCGTGACAGGAAGGACCATACAAAAATGAGAGCACCGATTCCCGTCTGCCCAGCGAAGATTATCATCTTCTGGCCCGGTTAGTACTACGGTGGAAGACCACGTTGGAATCCCGGGTGTTGTTGTTTTACTTTTTAGACTTTGAATCTATCGACATCTACAGTAACTTAAGGTCAAACAAATATTGGCAAATAAATAACTCTAGATCAGACCTTTATTTTTTGGTCTCAACTGCTCACAACTAGAGTAATCTAGATAACTGACGATTTTTACTAAAAAAGTCTCCTGTGAATTTTTCTGCACGGCGTTCTAGGTTAATACTCGCATTTCATCAACAATTATCATACTGTTGTAATTTAGCAAACGAGAGCTTACATAGTGATGAAAACGTGGTTCTTGAAAAGAATAAATGATAATTAATTTTCGTCTAGCTGATATTTTTTCAATCTATAGTATAATCTGGTCTTTTTGTTATTGTCAAAAATTGTTCAGAAAGACCATATCCGTTCCGGTGACAAGTTCACTTCAGGTTCTTCAAGAGGATCTACAGCATCTCCGCCAACATATTCCTTCAGCTTGTAATTCCGCTGTGGATGTCTTAGCTTGTTAAGTGCTCTAGCTTCGACCATCCGTACTCTATCACGGGAGATACCAAGTCTCTTGGATGTTTCTTCCACAGTTCGTGCTGTGCCATCCTCTAAACCAAATCGCTCGACAAGGACATCCCGTTCACGATCAGCCAATCCACCTATGACAGTGCGTATGTCTTGTCGTAATGAATCTAGTTCTGCATCTTCTTCTGGTGTCGGTGAATCTGATGCAATTCTATCACCGATTGTTCTTCTATCTTCTCCCTTGAAGCTACCGTTCGATACGGGAAGCTCGAGAGAAACTACATTCCGTGCAGAATCTGAGTATAATTGTAGTTTTTCTACAGTCATTTCAAGTTCATGCGCAAGTTCTGGTGCAGATGGTTCACGTCCAATTTGCTCTTCCATTTCCTTTCGAGTTTTATTTATTTTCTTTACCATGGTATGCACTGGAGAGAGAGAGAGAGAAAGAGCGAATGGCAACATTGGATTCGTTAGCAAGTAAGAAAACTATAATACCACAAAAATTGAAAAGGACGATAAACTAATTGGAAAACTCACCGTGAGCTGGTAATCGAATTACCCTCGAATAATCGGATATGGATCTTAAAATTCGTTGGCGTACCCACCAGGTAGCATATGTGCTAAAGCGGAAGCCACGTTCGGGCTCAAATCGTTCTGCGGCCTCCATGAGACCCAAATTGCCTTCTTGGATCATGTCTTGTAAAGTAAGGATTGTCCCTACACCACCACCAGCCTCTGTGGCTCGCTTTACTGTGTAGTAATGTTTCTTTGCGATGGAATGAACAAGTCCGCCATTGGCAGCTACTAATTTGGTTCTAGCTTCTTGTCCTTCAAACATAATACGACGTAGCTGTAAGACCGAAAGTCCACAAGCGGCAGCCCATTCTGCTTCTGTTGGACGGTATTCATCTACTTCGATAACGTCATCTGCTTCTACTAAGCCTGTCATAGCTAAGTCATCACGAAGGCGTACGACAGTTCGTAGCATTCGAAGCGAATTGGTCAATTGAATTTCTTCCTCCCTTGTGAGTAGTTCTGGAAAATTCTTTTTACTTTTTGGTGATCCTTCTATTTTGCTACTACTGCTGTTTAATGATTTCGGTCTCATCATTCGTCTTGATACCTTCTTTCTACGTCGAAGCTGTTTCTGCTTACTTGTTGTAGTGGTCGACGACTTAGAGTCGTCGATATTTGATTTTGTGATTTTGTTTTTCATCTGTTGTTGTCGTTGGTTCAAAGTTGACTTTGCTGTTGTTTTCCCCCGTGGTGATTGAGCTGCTCGTGAAATGAGTTCACTGAAGGGAAACGCACCACCATCAAATGAATTATTTTCATCGATAGAACGAGCACCACTTACAGGTGTCGAAACACTAACATGCAATGCACTAGTACTACTAATTCCATTTGGCGTTCTTTGTCTTACACCAAAATTCAATTGTCTAGATTGTGTTGCTGTAGTTGAAAAGGCAAATGCAGTCTTTGATGTGCCCCCATTTTGTGTTGCTGAAGCGTCCCCAAAATCAGGTGTCAAGGTTAAAAGCAAGAAAGCAATCAAGTTTAGAAGATTAGTCACACGACAAAGTTTGTATGACGGTGAAGTTGCGGGAAACGTCAACAGTGAATTCATCCTAATTTCCATCGTTGTGACCTTTTTGGAATGACAACAATGAAAACAGAACACAGAACAAAAAATAATCTCAAATTGGTGTCCCCAGACGCACGACACTTGTACCGCAATGTCACTGAAAGTCGACGAATTAGAACGAGAACAATCGATCAGTGCAAACACACGTCATGTCACTTTTCACCACACCCGCGTATCACTGGAAACCCTGACGAACGATCTCAGTAGGTTTTGTACTGAAAAGCTGCGTAGGTTGCAGGTGGCAATCTGACACTGTCTAATTTGTTTAACGCAGCGGTAATTGTGACGTCATGACATACCATGTCCACGAAAAACATACGTTGAAAAAGTGATACCATCAAATAACAGCAAAAGCATTCGTCGTTCAACGCCGCTGTGCGTATGAGAAGCGACGAGGGCTTTTCTCTCTTCTTTCTCTTCTCCCGAGACGAGACTCGCAATGGAGGAAGGAAGCGTACGACACGATCGATTAATGAATCGTTTGTTGTTTTCGTACTCACCACATAAAGCAACTGCAACAACAATGGTTGCCGAAGAAAAAGATTTCATTTTCTCGAGTGTATTCTATTTCTCTCTCTAAAGAGAGGTTGATGTGTTTGTGGGGTTGTCGTTTCCGCAAGATGAGAGCAAAGATTAGATGATGATGATGTGAATCCTGGTTGGCCTATCATCACACACTAAAAAAGCAAAAGAAGCCAAAACAGGAAGAATCTTCTTCGCAATTTTTTTGCAAGTGCGTACATGCGTGTGGTTGATGGGTGCTGCGCGTGCTTTCTAGAGTTCGAACCACGCAATGACGCACTAACAACAGACCTCCCTGCATACAATCGCATCGATCGGCTGCCGCAGCGCATCTGTACCTGGTACGTTACCAGTCGACTCGATTAGTCTAGTTTGACCAAAACCTTGTTCCCTAAAAAGGACAGTAGGGCATGCTGTACCCAGGGTAACAGTTAGAGAACCGTACCGTACCTGGTACCTGTGTATGTAACAAATCGTATGGTACCTGGGTACCGTAGGTCCTACATACTATCACTATCCCTGGTACCCCCAAGTATGATGGATGGATTATCGAAGCTACCTATGGTCCTACATCCTACCTGTATCTCAGTAAAACTTGATTACTATGAAATCTGCAAGCGTGTCCTGTGGGCTCTTGACGACTTGAATTTGCTCCCACAAATTGGTCATCATCATTCTGCGGTCATCTGGAATGCAAAGGTTCTGTAAAAATATTGCTCTTTGCGAGTGAGGACATCACTTTCGCAACAACATTCAACACATTCGCCATATTCTGGATAGTTTTGGTAGCGCAAAATAGTCGTGCGGGTCATCAACATGCATACTGCTCGTACGTGTTCTTGCGCTCCTTTAGATATTTCTCCTTGGCAGGGTCATTGAATTTTTTCACAGGTGTTTGTAATCCTCAGGTTGCCTTTGCCTGATAGTCACGCTTACTAACTGCATGACACAATGTGACAAGCCACAACACATTCGTGCTTTTCATCTTTATCACAAACATCATGTGATTTATAAAATCATATTAATGTTGGCAAGTGAAGAACAATCTTCAATTGTAAGAGAGCTAGGCGAAGAAGACAATTGAGTTTAAGAATTATGACACGCAAGACAGCCAGCAC
>WKLE02003018.1:0-12706 GCA_014885115.2 Asterionellopsis glacialis
TAGTCTAGGGTTAGGGTTAGTCTAGGAATAGGGTTAGTGATAACATTGGGGTTAAGCACAACATTAGGGTTAAGAACAACATTAGGGTTAGGATACAGTAGCCGCATTTTATGGGACTTCCGGGGATTGTCTGTGATTCGGCGCAGCAGTTCCTGCCTAAACCTACCGTGCTGACTGGTACCTAAGGTTGTGCAGGACGGCTCATGCTTGCAAGGACTTGTACCAGGTAGGCGTAAAGCTTGTACGGTCCTAGCTCAAATCGACCTGTCGATGTCGATTTCTGGTCCGTAATAGGTAATGTTTCGTATCGAAAAGGAATATCGACTACGGCTGGCTGCAGGTTCAGTGTTCTTTCGGGCACCGTCACCGGCTGTGCAAGTTCAAAATGAAAATAACGTTATATGATTGGTTAATCACATGGTTGGTGGACGTCATCATTACGTGTACTAGACAAGAACAAAAATCTTTCAATCCCGCAGAAAGCGCCAGCGAGAACAACACAAATAATTTGTTTCGAAATCATGATTTGACTCTCTACTCGAACTCTCGTAGGGAACTACCTACCGGTAGTCCTATGGTACAAATCACCTCTCTCTAGTCCTCTCTCTCTAGTAGAGAGTAGACAGTCAAGACTCTCTGGAGACAGCACCAGCAACTAGCCTAGAAGGAAGAAATTTTTACCGAGAAGGAGAGGAGAGATACTCAACACAGCCTACAAATACAATTATTTACGATGGATCTCGCATCACCAGCACCGAAAGTAGAACCTGCTTTTGCGACAAAAGCACAGCAGTCAGAAGAAATCACGGTGGAAGCAGCGGTGCCAAGTAAAACACCACACGTGGAATCTGTGCGTTCCGTTGGTCCAGCCGAAACAGTTGATGATCCCCGGAAATATGCACCGGCTGCCGCAAAACAAACGTAAGAATTGTGCTCTACCGGTATTGATTCTATTCTTCTCCAACTGAAAAAAATCTAATTTATCAAAACTCTCCTTACGTAATTCTAAACTACAGAGCGAAGCCCTCTTTGCTAGGTGCAGCGGCCCTCCGTGGAAATACAGGTTCTGATTTTGAGAGTAAGGCAGCTGTTCTCCGAGGAGCACCCAAAAAGGACTTATTGAAACGATTCCTGCCTATCATTTTTGATGAAAGAGATTTTGTTGCGTATGGAGAGGTTGAAAGGTTTATTTTGGTAAAAGGATCTTGCTGTTTTGTATTCACAGAAGAGACGGATCCTTCTCCGCTTTATTCTATCCCACTGGAAGACATAGTACCGAAGTTGGAAGATCCTAAAAAACCTGATAAGAAATCTGTCACTATTTCTCCTAAAACTGTTAGTAGTAATGCCGCAATGCGTGAAAATGTATCAAAAGAAGAGATGAAGACCGTTCTGTTAAAATATCGAAACGGAAAACACGCATACCAGTTTACATTTGATGCATCCAAGGATGAAAGTATTGCAAAACGGTTTATAGATGCCTTGGAACGTGGACAGAAAGTGCCGGAAGGAAAGGTAATTAGTGAATCTGTGGCGAATGCAAAGGCTGTTGGAAAGAAAGGTGCAAAAGCACAACCGAGCATATGAGTGAGTACGAAATGATAGAGCAAATGAACCTAGTTTGCTAACTATTAAATATACAGTCTTGAAAAATACCCTCTCACTTTTTATTGCTTTATAGTTTCTAGTGCTGATAGTTCGGAGGCTCGCTCAATTTCTAAACAAACTCTGAAAACGTCATTGATTTAGAAACTAAAGTATCTTACTCTTGAATGTTCAATCGCAATGTTCCAAATGTGTAATTGGCGTACTACGCTTTTTGGAACAAGTCAGTAATAGTAGCTGTTGATGAAGACCGAGTTGAAATGTCAAATCCCGGGCAGAACATGTTGTGGACGAGACGCAGTAGGAGTGGAGTGGAACACGTGACCCTATTGCTTGCTAACCTCGCATTACGAGAATCAGTGTCAGGTGACCTATAGCTGCTGCAAAGCTTGAAAAACTAGGGCAGAAAACTCCTAGTCGCTTTTTCGCGATTAGCACCCATAATTAGCAGCACATAGAAAGAACAGGGAGCATAAAGCATGCAGGGCACAAAGATAGCAAAGAAAAGAAGAGAAAACGTAACGTGATGAGCTATGACCAGATAGAGTCCAAATTGTGGGACACACTCAGTTTGCGACCTTCCATGAAACAATCGATATGTTTTTCTGATATGCTTGATTGATGGTTTCAGAAAGCATAATGAAGAAAAATGATTACAGAAAAAAGATGTAGTATACACTCGACAAACAACCAATTTAGTTTGGTGATCATAATGGTGCTTAATGTAGTACCGTATTAAATGATTGCATACTTTGGCTTTGTCGTTTCCCAAAAAGAAAAGTATCTAATTAGATTTCTTCAAATCAGACTTTTTGTGAAAACTCCGGTCGTACCTATCCGTTCCCATGTTCAAATGTAGCGATGCTTTAAATTTTGCCATTGCTAATAAAACATGAAGTGCAAAAAAGTACTAGTCCTCTTGAACTAACAATCATGTTGGCAGATATGGTGAATGGTAAATCTGCTTGACCTCATCTTTTGACATTAACTATTTAAATTATTCTGTATGAGCTCCAAAGCTTCCTCATTTTGCAACGGGGGTTCAAAGTCATACGTGTCATAATTTTATTGATACCTGACAAAACATCTAACATCTCAGTTAAAAATTGATAAGTATTTTTTGCCAGTAGTAGCATCACGAGAGGATTGTAACGGACGGTACGGCATCGTAGGACTCTAGGTCCTAGTCTTATCTCTAGTCTCTAGTCTAAACAGACAGTAGTCCTCTAGTCCTAGAGAACTAGTCCTACCGTAGGGCCCTACAATAGGACTCTTAGGGCAGTCTATAATCAGTCCTTTGTTGTCTGAACTCGTATTATTTTCAGCAGAGGTTGTTCGAAACGAAGGAAGCGCGAATGGGAAATTATGTTCGTATGAAATAATAATAATAACAATGAATGTAATTCGAGGCAAACCAATTTGATTTTTTCTCTAAAATACCGAAGTTAGTAGTATCGAATGTCAAATTCGAAATCAGCCAAGGAAGTAGTTTCCAGATGGATTCCTATCGATACTGCTACTCCATGAGGTTCTCTTAATCTTCTGCATGAATGGTTTCATAAAAATATGAGCCACGTGATATCTAACTTTAAGTTTGTTCTTCTTAACGAACTAACTCGTACGCAGAATACATCCAGAAAGCTGCCATCACAAGAAGATACGCTCCGAAAACTTTTAGCCACCGCATAGATCGAATCTTCTTTTGAACTAGCTTCTCGATTTTTGGCCACATGGTAAAAGGTATCATGAAATTTAAGCTAGCCAGTACGCAGCCTGCTATTTTGAGGTAATGCAATGCATTGCTGTCACCAAGGAAAATTTCTCCCATCGATGCAACGGCTACCAAGCCCATGGATATCCAACCAGCATCGAGACTCTTATTTTTAAATGTATTCATCAGGGCCCAAATAGCGCCAAAGCTTGAGACAACTAGCATGCATTGATCACCATAGAGCAGCATCCCAGTCCAAGAAGCAGCAGCGTACAGCGGCATAATGTACATTCCGATAGGATCTTTCACAGGGGCATTCTTCATTGTTGTCATTTTCAGTTATTCCGACACAAGCTCTTGTGACTTTGACAGGTGATCGTGTTACAGCTTTGAAGCCTGGAGTTTCAGGTTACGGAGCAGATGTTCGCATTCCGCCGTCGTTTGAGCATTAGGATGGTAGATTGAAGATATGATACTATGATAGCGTAACACGACTAGAGTCACTCTAGCCCTAATCTCTAGTCTCTAGTCTGAAGTCTACCTCTAGAGGATAGTCCTAGTCCTAGTCTACTAGGACTAGAGAAGGGAGGCAATGAACTGTCTCATGAAAAATTTACCTTACGCCAGTGTCATCAACCATCAACCATCAACGTTTGGCAACCTCAAAACTGAGTCCACAACCATTGTTTTCTCAGTTAGACACTTGAAAAAGGGTGTCAATACGAAACCTCTTCTTTGATAGTACGATCCAACGATGAGTTCTTCACTGCAACAATTGCATGGCGTTATTTTGCAAAACGAGGAGCGACAAAAAAAAGATGAAGCAGAACGCTTGTCCCGTCAAGCGTCTTTGGCGCCATTGCAGCAAAAGATTCAGAATGTTTGGACCAACCATGGAATTTTGTCGCCGATGAAAGACTCTTGGATTCGTCCAGTTCCATCTTCATTATTTACTAGTCCATTATCGGCGCCACAAACAACCTTGGTCCCGTGGTCTTCCTTGCCGCATTCCATTCAATCACGACTGACACCCCCAACAAACCTAGAGACGGACACGAACAACAATGACTGCATTGTCGAAGTTCCGCTGTCGTACCTTGTACCGAACGATGATGAAAATATCACTTCTCGGGTTCATTCAGAGAGTGCAGCGGCACCTCAATCGCTTCAACGGCGCCCCTTGAATGGTAACTTAAGCGATAAGCTGACTGAGTTCACACGAGGAGTCGTTGGACAACGAAAACCTTTTCGACCGGGATGGATGGATGAAGACGATAAGCAAACAGATATAAAGGAGATTGAGAAGTATCAGTCAGAAGAAGAAATTGCTCGGGCAAGGAAAGTATTGGAACAAGGGTCTGAAAAAAGCTGGAAGGATGGAACTATTCTAACAGCTCCCCCTGGTGCTGATTTCGATGTAGGGCTTAGCTGGAATGATATCCACAAGGATGACGTAATCCAACCGAAGGGTACAGCAGAAAATGTCTCTCCATCATTCGACCAAGTAGATCAAATGGACAAGCAAGAAGAAAAGACATTTAGTCCCACAGTTGAATCTGACTACCAACTGAGCAGAAATTCTTCAACTGGAATATGGGACAAGACTATATTTGACGATGATTCTCTATTTGGAGAAAGCAGCAGTGGTGGTGACGAAGAATCTTCTTCTGATGAAAGCACTCAAGGCGAAGAGGAAATGGAGCAAGCGAATGAAAGCAAACCATCCCATGATGTTTCAATTGAGAAGATCGTTGATATTAGTGCTGAAAATGATTTTGCAAGTGTGACGACAGAACTTGACGATGTGGACGGACTTCTTGCTGAATTATATTTAGAAGATGGTGCAATAACCAAAACAAAGCAACTATCAACGCTCCCAAATAATCCTCTACTTCTTGCCGAAATGCATGCCAAGGAACAACGGGAACAGCAGACGTCAAGAAAGTCATGGGCTGACACCAAATACCTGCCAATCAAAGACTTCCATTCTGAGATTCCAAACCCAGCTATTACATTTCCATTCACTCTAGATGATTTTCAACAGCAAGCAGTTGCAAGGATTGAACGCTCAGAGTCCATATTTGTAGCGGCGCATACCTCCGCTGGTAAGACGGTTTGTGCTGAATATGCTATTGCTCTCTGTAAACAGCATTGCACAAGAGCCGTTTATACATCCCCAATCAAAGCCCTTTCGAACCAAAAATTTCGTGATTTTTGCGCGAAGTTTGGTGCAGAAAACGTTGGCCTGATCACAGGAGACATGCAAATTAATGTGGATGATGCAACGTGCCTTATCATGACTACCGAGATCCTGCGTTCCATGCTGTATCGCGGAGCTGACCTCATCCGTGATATTGAATGGGTCATATTTGATGAAGTCCATTACGGTAAGAAACATAAGACTATCGTGCTGCCTGTATTTGAGCCCAAGGAGCATTATTTTTGCAGTCTGTCATCT
Organism: Asterionellopsis glacialis; assembly: GCA_014885115.2. Lineage (NCBI taxonomy): Eukaryota > Bacillariophyta > Plagiogrammaphyceae > Rhaphoneidales > Asterionellopsidaceae > Asterionellopsis > Asterionellopsis glacialis. The sequence continues at coordinate 5,775 of WKLE02003018.1, forward strand.
TCTATTAACATTTTTTTGTACATGGTTTGACTACCACCGATGCTACCATCGCGCATTTTTTTAAAAGTCAACGATACTGAACGCGGTGTTGTTTGGGAAGAAGTCATTATTATGCTCCCATCATATGTATCAATGATATTTTTATCCGCAACGACCCCCAATACAATAGAATTTTCAGACTGGATTGGACGAACCAAGAAAAAACCCGTTCATGTAATTCGAACCGATTACCGACCAGTGCCCCTTTCACACTTTTTATGGGCAGGCTTGAAACTTCATAAGATAATGGAAGGGAAGGGAGGTTTCTTAGACAAGGGCTATGCAGAAGCTACGAAAGCACTTCTCCCATCTTCAAAAGATCCTGCAAACAAAAAAGGTACCAATACAAAATCGAATTCATCGAGCTCACGTGGAGGGTCCAAACAAATGACTTGGCAAGTCCAAGGGAATAAACAGAACTGGACATCCTTAGTAAAGTTTTTGGATCGAGAAGGTCTAACACCAGCTGTTGTTTTCACTTTTTCGAAAAAGAAATGCGAAGAAGTGGCTCATATGCTGCGTACTCTCGATCTTAACACCGCCGCAGAGAAAAGTAGTGCTCATGCTTTCACTCTTCAAACTGTTGCAAGGCTTTCGCCAAATGATTCTATCTTACCTCAGGTTTTAAATGTTTGTGAAATGGTCAAACGTGGAATCGGAGTTCATCACGGTAAGACCCTGAAATTATTTGGTACGGTATTCCCGCTCATTGCAATCTCATTTTTTAAAATTTTGTATCTATCCATTGCAGGTGGACTTCTTCCAATTCTAAAAGAAATGGTAGAAATACTATTTTCAAAGGGACTGGTGAAAGTTTTATTTGCAACCGAAACTTTTGCAATGGGAGTAAATATGCCAGCACGAGCAGTTGTGTTCAATTCAATCCGTAAGCACGATGGTACTCAATTTAGAGTATTGGAACCAGGAGAATATACGCAAATGGCCGGAAGAGCAGGCCGTAGAGGTTTGGACAAGGTTGGTACCGTTATTATGTGTTGTTTTGGAGAAACGCCACCACCACAACCAATACTTCGGCAAATGTTGACCGGATCCTCCACAAGGCTGAGCTCGCAATTTCGTTTGACCTATAACATGATACTAAACCTTTTAAGAGTGGAAGACATGAGTGTCGAGGACATGATTAAAAGATCTTTTTCTGAATTCGCTACACAACGAGCTCTAACTGCTAATGAATACCCAAAGCTCCTTGCACGTGGTATCAAAACACTCAATAAACTTGATTTTGAATTCAAACAAAATGCTGATAGTCGGCTTGGAGCAGAGGATATTGAGGACTACTACCAGGTTTGTTCTAGTCTACTTAGTGCCAACCAAGAATTGCTCTCATTCATTTACAACTCCCCAGGTAGCAACGGACCTCTTGTCCCAGGTCGGATTTTGTTTGTTACATCAGCTCGTAGGCATTGCTACGTCAATGCACCTGCCATTGTGCTGCGGCCTCCTAATGCATCGGGGAATTCAATTGTATGCTTGGTGTTACTTCCAGAAACGTATATATCTCGAACTTATAGTACAGGTCAATCGACAGGAAATGCAAAGGGGGAATCTAAGCCAGGTACTCTAAATTATATCGGCTTTATAAAGCATCGCCACTACGCAATTCATGAAGTTGCGCTCAATGAAATTCTTTTCGTGTCAGCAACAAAGCACAAAGTTGACGGTAAGGCTCTCTTCAGGGAGGAAAGTCCAGGGGGAAATCTCGCGGGCGGATTTTCGCGATTGATGGATCCATTTTCTGGAGCGAGAACCGTTGGTAGAAAGGAAGATCGAGGGCTTGATGCTTTTGTAGGCATGGTGCCGAAAGGAAAAAGAACTTCAAACCCAAAATCACAGACTGCAAATGATTCTCAATCGGAGATGTTGGATAAATCTATCGGACATCTTGTCGAAGCAGAAAACAGAGACAAGCTGGGTGAAATGGGAGTCCTGGATCTTCGTGAGAGTGTCAAACAGGGAGATGATGTTCTCGACTTTCGAAAACGTTGCGGCGGAATGGAAGAATTGACTGGAGTCATGAAAAGCTTTGCGTCTCATCACCACCCGTCCATTGAGAAACATTTCGCAGCCGTTGAGACAAAAGAAACCCTCAGAAGTAGGGTAGGAGGTCTTCGTCATATTCTGTCCAACGAGAGTCTTCAACTTTTTCCTGACTTTTTGCAAAGGAAGTCACTGCTTCGAACTCTTGGATACATCGATGAAAATGAAACTGTTTGTGTGAAGGGCAGGGTGGCTTGTGAAGTAAATACTTGTGAGGAGTTGATCGTTACAGAAATGGTTTTTGAAGGCTTGCTAAATGAACTCGACCCTGCCGAGATTGTTGCAGCTCTAAGTTCTCTCGTTTTCCAAGAAAAAAGCAACGAAGAAGAGCTAGATGCGGAGATACCCGAACGCCTTGCGTCATGCTGTGATCGAATGAAAGTTATCGCTACAAATCTTGGGGAAATGCAGAAGAACCACGGGCTAGAAATCGACCCTTTGGAGTACTGCGAGAATTCTTTGAAGTTTGGTCTTGTCCATGCTGTGTACGAGTGGGCGCTTGGTGTTCCTTTCAGTAATATTTGTCAGCTTACACTTGTACAAGAAGGTTCGATCGTTCGATGTATCACTAGGCTCGACGAACTTTTAAGAGAAGTCCGGAACTGCGCAAGAGTTGTAGGTAACCCGAATCTTTACCGTAAGATGGAAACTGCAAGTGTTGCGATAAAGCGTGATATCGTGTTTGCTTCCAGTCTTTATGTTAGTTAAAAAAAAAAAAAAGAGGTTTTCATTGAATCTCCATCCCAGAAAAGATGTCGAAAAAAAGTATCGAAGATTTAAATTAACACCAGTGAATTCAAAATAGATAAATGATTAAACATAAATTATTCTTCACCTTCTTGGTGATATTTGTTAGATGGTAAATTCAGCAACAACACAATACATCACAACACTCCTGCGAGCGTTCGGGTTCATCCGGTTTACCATCACGAACAGCAACTATACCATTAAGTATTCCAACGTATGCGGTTCCGTTTGGACCAATTGTAATTGGGCCATAGTTGCTGTTGTACAAAATACCGGTGCCGCACAATATCTTCAATACTGTCTTGCCAGTCCTATAGTCAATAGCAGTCAAATACCATGCTTGTTTATACCGACGAGTTTCTTTGCGCCGGGTATAAATGTAGATCAATCCGTTTCCAACAGATAGCTTGGGCAATGCAGTCTGTGGAGCCTCTTCACTGTTCCAAACAACGGAGTGTGACTTTCGATCTGATGCAATGTCGATCCGGACTACTCCTTGTGCAGTGCGAGGGTTGTTGAATGGAGTGGTGTATCCAAAATTGTTTACGCTAATTAAGCTATTCTCATAGCCTATCAATGAGCATTCAGTAGCACTTTTGCCGGCTTCAAAAATAGGCTGCTTAACAATTAGTCTATCTGTTGCAACATCCTTTGCACGAAGGTAAACACAGATGTTGACTTGCTTATCCGCGTTATCAACAATCGCAACTAGATCATCACCCAGAAGCGTTGGTGTAGTCCCAGATCCCAGATTGATTGAACCAGGTTTTGTGTTTGTTGCACGCTCGTAAGCTTCACGCCACGTCCAAACAGGTGCGTCTGTTTTATCAGCTTCGAAGCGGTATAGAGCAAAGTCTGATACTAAGTAGTAAATTCCATCAGAAGCGACTGCAAGCGCGTTCTGGATCTCTTCGCCGTCGATTACTTTGGTTTGTATCTCCTTGGTAGTTCTGTTCACGGTACCAACAATGCCGGCACGAGTAACGAACCAAAGCAAGCCAGACCAATCAGGGATAACGTCTGTAACCTTTTCATCATCAGACAAAACTGCATTTAAGTCATGGGTCTCAACAACTTCCCATTGAACTTTTCCAGATGCTTGTTCTTTAATTTCAAAGACCAGAATTTTTCGCTCTGCATTGCAGATAATAGGGCGATCTTGATGGTCCAGATGAAAGTAAGCACCTCCCGATGTATCGTTGAGACTTGCTTCGATGTCCAATATACTATCTCCCTCACGTTTTGGTAAGTCATAAGTAGCTAGAGTCTGCAGTGTATCTGGGTCCAGTAATAAGAGCTTAAAACCTCTGAAGCTACCCGAGACAGTAATGAGTCGACCTTTTGAGTCGAACACAACTGTTGCGCACTCACCGCCAATCAACCCAAGACTCCGACTTGTAACTTGAGGATTGGAACCTATGGGGCCTGATTTTGGATGCGCTGCAGTACAGTATGAATCGCCGTGCAGACCGTTTTGGCCGTTAGGTGCCAGGAATGGATGTTCGGCAAAGTCTGCAGGAACAAGTGGCTCTACATCATCCGTGAAATCATCAACCAGTAAAGGCTGTCGTCGAAATCCACACCCCTGGGGAATTTTGCTCCCGGCACAGCAGCAGAACTTCCTGCAGAGGGAAGAAGCAATGCTAAAAATGGAGCAACAAAAGGACATCTCTGTTGGGTTGGTGGTTGTGTTCGGTGGCGATTGATTTTGTGTACCTGGTAATTTGAGTTGTCTCTCTAGATGTACCGGGTACACAACAAGATCTTTCTGCCTAAGAAGATACCTGGTATACTGTACCAGATGGTACCTGGTACTTGAAGGTTCAAGTCCAGGATGGATACATACCTGGTAGGTACCTCTTTAACAGATACAGATGGTAGCTAGAGAACAGTTACTTTCCTGTACCTGGTACTTTGCTTTAATTATTGTAGAGTAGTACGTGGAATATTCTCAGCAAATGATAATATTCAATAGATAAATCCTTCCAATGGGGAGGGTTATAGAAAAGATACGTACTTGGTGTTACGAGGGGTATCTCGTACCTACGTAGTCAACTGTAGGTAGAGGAGTTGTTCCGATTTTTTCGATTCGAGCCAGGACATACTACCAGGTACTTTACCCCAATAAAAAAACATCAAGAGTTCTTTTTTTGACCAATTAGATTGCAGAATTGTATTCTGCATAAAAAAAAACCTGGTAGTGGACGTCAGCTTTTAATATTGAAGTTGACACCTTGTTCAAATCGTTTGCTTGCTAAAAATCACTCATAACAAAATCGCCAAATTCGGCACTCATCACAACAACATGACACCACTAACATCAACATTTGACAATGCCATCAGAGAATAGAAGGACCGTAGGGGGGAGATACAAGCCAAGGCCATGCATGTGCCAATGAGAGCAAACATAGTTGAAATTGGGAAGTTTAGCCAAGAATAAGTGATTGATTCGTGTGGTTTCCTCAGTTGAACTTGTAGGATCTGAAGGGACTGGGAGGAATGCAACATTTATAACAGCACTGTACAACCTTTATGTAACAACAACTAAGTATGTTTGTTTGAATATTCATTGTGTTTAAAATTGTGTAGAGGAAGAGGCTCCAAGGGTTGATGGATCAGCAGTGGCAACAGGAGCAATGATCAATGACAACAACAGTCAAGATTCTTCTGAAGTGGTTGCAGATCCATCAACCACTCAAGTGATGACAACACCAACTCCTGTTTGTCCTGCTGCAGATGTAGCTGCCCTCCCTCCGCCTTCTGATGTTCTTGGTGAGGTGTCCTCTCCTTTAGAGGTGGGACAAACTCAGGAGGTGGATAATGATGCAACTGAAGAGGGAAAAACTCCACAAGCAGTATCCACAGCAACAAAAAATACTGTGCCTGTATCAATGTTAGGGAATGTTAGATCTAAAACTCTTTGTACTGCTCATTATTTTGAATAGTATACAGATGGTATGAATCTAAAGATCTTTGTGAATGGAAACATACCAAGGAAGCAGTGGTTTGTATGATCACCAATTAGAATTAATCTTTCTAAAAACTCAGATATCCAGGGTTGCATTTCATGTCTTGATTACTTCTTAGTAATGCTCCCACCTGAACAACTAACTCTTATTTGCACTTTGACCAACAGACAACTTGGAAAGCAGGACATCAACAACGAGAGAACAACAAAAGGTGAGATACTTAAATGGATTGGAATCAATCTTTTAATCACCAGGTATGAATATATGTCCAGAGCATCCTTGCCAAGTAACACATCCCAGTTTCAGAGTGGTCCGGCACCATCATTTGGCAAGACAGGAATGACAAGACAGAGGTATGATACATGGACTAATTGCATTCAGTTTTTAGACCAGCCAGAAGAGAGACTAGCAATAATGACCAGTGAGGTTTACAGGTGGAGATTGGTGGATGACTTTGTTAAACTTTTTAAGAACCATTGTGTGGAAATGTATACACCATGTATGCCCTATGCCGCTAGTGTCAACAGTGGCACAACACAACAATCAGACAATCAACACACAAATGAAAAGAAGACTTTTTTTGGTGATGAAAATTATGAGCTAGTTTAAAGAGTTAGTTTTATTCTGGAGAAATCCGGCAATTTAGTAAGAAGTAAATATTCAGGAAATATTAGTAAATGGTAAAATTTGGAGTCTGTCTGCTTGTCCAGGCATCAATCAGCCATCCTCAAGAGTGTCCGACAGGGAGTGTACTTCATTTGCTTCCCAAGCTGTCCTGTGTGTATTTGTAGTACGACGTCACATGACGGATGTTAACTGTCTCTTTTATAACACCTCTACTGATGTGCACAGTACCATTTGTAAATACTTGTAGCACTTCATGAGGACCTGTACGAGGACGGTCCATCTTCTTAGGTACTATTCCTGGCTTCTCTCATGTAACTAGGTCACCTATGGAATATACATGGTGTTGCCAGTTATGATTTTCTCTTTGCTTGTTTTGGTTAATTAAGGTTTGTTTCTTATTATGGATATGTGCCCAATTTGCTATAAAAGTAATTGGTAGTAGCATGTCACCTCCAAATACTAATTGTCCTGGTGTGGCTTCTAGCGTAGTAT